>CAUYSK010000985.1:0-29387 GCA_963575035.1 Avahi laniger
GGTTTAATAAAATGTGGTATATGTATACCGTGGAATACTACTCAACTACAAAAAACAATGGTGACCTAGCACCTCTTAAATTATCCTCGATACAGCTGGAGACCATTCTACAAAGTGAGGTATCACAAGAATGGAAAAACAAGTACCACATGTACTGGCCATCAAATTGGTACTAACTGATCAACCCAAGGTGCTCACTTGGAAGTAACATTCATCGGGTGCCCGTCAGGTGGGAGGAGGTGGGAGGGGGTGGGAGGGGGTGGCAGGGGTGGTTAAACTCACAACTAATGGGTGCAGAGCGCACTGTATGTGGGAAGGGTACACTTGTGGATCTGGCTTGGGCAAGGCAAAGGCATTATATGTAACCAAAATGTTTGTACCCCCATATTATGAAATTAAAAAAAAAAAAGGACAATGAGGGTTTCTTCCCCGATTCCGGGAGGCTGGCGGCCCTGCAGTCCAGCTCCAAAGCCCCTCCTCCAAGCCACTTCCCCTAATGAGCCAGACCCCTGTTCTCAGGACTGTCTGAGCCAGGCCCAGCTCACCACTTTGTACTACCCGTTCCGACCCCTAGATGGCCGCGCCCTAGTGCCGCTAATGACAGAAGAGGCTTGACTCCCTCTTTTCCTAGCCCCAGGAGAAGGCAGCGGAAAGCATGGCTTTGGGAATGAAGGGGTGCGAACTCCCAGGGGCGCAGGAAAACGAAGTGGGAGAGGGGGCTTCGGCCTCGCTGCGGGCAGGATCCGGGCCGCTGGAAAGTCAGCGCCAAGCCCGCTGGCCTCTGGCCACCCAGGGACGCCTCCCCCGGCCTTTCGTACGACCCGCCGGAGGAAATGGCCGCACGCTCTTGTCGCTCCCTCTTGCGTCTGAGCGAGCACTGTCAGAACCACAGTCCCTGAAAGGCGCCATGTTGGCCATTGGCGGTGGTGCCCCCCGACCCCAGTCCTCCCATGCGCCTGCGCAGCGCCGCGACCTCGCGTTCCCAGGGGGTGACGGGAAGCGGAAGTGCTGGGCTGACCCAGGAGGGCCACTTGTAGTTTGTGCTGGTAGTTGTCATCCGTCCCTGACGGCCTCTTGGCGGTGAAGTAAGGGGCAGACGGAGATGGTGATGGGTTTGATGGGCTGGGGTTGTTGGCAGGGTTGTGGGGGAGCGCCCCTGTGGAGGTTGAGTGACACGGGCCGTGGGCGTGAGTGTTGGGGGCGCGGTTCGGAATTGATTGAGTCATTCAGGGACTGTTTCCAGAGTGCCTAATTAATGCCAAGCACCGTGGCCAGCGTTTCACTTTAGTCTTCCAGGGGCCCTGTGAGATGGTACTATGATTATACTCATTTGACAGAGAAAACAGCACAGTGTGGCTCGGCAACCTGTCCAAAATCACATAGGTAGCAAACCTGAGAGATCCTTTATCTTTTCCTGTATTTATCCTGTTTATTGTTTCCCGTCTGTCTTCCCTGCTAGAATATAAGATCCACAGGAATGGGGAACTCTGAGATTTTGTTGTCAGATGTATCTCTAACATGGAGAACAAGCACATAGAAGGCACTCATTTCTTAAATGAATTAAACTGGCACAGCAGGCTATCGTTGGTTCCAGAGATGAGACTCTTAGTAAGGCAATGTGTAGCTCATTGACGATTGTTGAGCTCTGTACGAATGCTAACTCTTAAAAGTAGAGCGAGGCATTTTACATCCTGTTTAGTGAAAACCTTTGGATTTTACTGAACTTCACTCCATGAAAGGTAGCAAAGGGGTTGCTAATGGAATCTCCTGTGGTCATTGTGTTTCCAGGGTCAGAGTGTGTAACTGAGGCCACTGCTCACCAACTGCAGACTCCAGCGTATCTGCGCCCAGGCTTCCTCACTTAGTCTGAGAAGACCCATTCTGAAGCCCCAGGAAGAGGTGAGTTCCCCAGGTCACCAGGCAAACATCTGATGCTGCAGTGAGGTCCCAGCTGACGTGTGTTTGTGTCTGAATTTCTTGGTCCTGTCTCCTTGGGAACAAGAGAGGTGCTCTGAGGCAAGTTGGAGGAGAAGCCTCAGCACAGAGCCCAGACCCACATCCTCAGGGCAGAGGGAAGAGGCTCACAGGACAGTGGTCCTAGAAGAGCTGCACCTGCAGTGGCCTTTGTCTTTCATGGTCAGCTGAGAGAGGGCAATGCTGGCTCAACTTCCAGGTGTCATCAAGGACCATGTGACAGTGGGCAGTTTGATCCCTGTTGGAGGAGAGAGAGATGAAAGTCACAGGTAGATCAAGGCATGGATGTCTCCCTTGGGCCTGGTCCCCTGCTGTAGGCAGGATGAGGCTGGGAAGGATCATGACCAGCCACAGAAGTCTTCGTCCTCTCCTAGCACACCTGCTTGTGCAACTTAATGCTTCCTTCTCTTGCTACTGGCTATTTTTGGATTTGAGTCAGTGCCATGGCAGCAACCTTGCACCTGCTCAAGGGGAAATGCTGAATCTCCCTCCTGACCAAGGTGCAGAGAATATATTTTGAGTTTATAGAATTTCAGAGTAGTCTACAGGTATTCTCTCATCCAGTTTTGCTGCTTCATTTTGATGCCTAATGAAGCTGGGCCTGAGAACATGACTTTTTATGATACAGGAGCTGAACCCTGTTGTCCTGATGCTGTCACAGTGATTGCTGCAGCGTGTGATGGTTACTCTGCCCTGAAGCTCCTTGCTGAAACCTTCTGAAAAACTGCCAAACAAGAGAGAGGATGGCAATCAAAACGCAAATTGTGGGAAAGGAGGAAGTCATGGGAAGGAACAAGGTGGTACAACAGCCAGTGATGCCTGGAGGATGGAGGAGGGCAGGCCTAGTGGCTTTCAGCTTCATATAGAACTGAGGAATGCTGTACTGTTACCCACCTGCCCCCCACCCCTCCCTCACTCCAGCCCTCTGAGCCCTGGTTTGTCTCCTCCCACCAAACTACATCAAGAGATCCTTCTTATACACACTTTGCTGAGGGTCTTTTCATCTCTAGTGTTCTGTGTGATAATAGGTGATTTTTAATCATTTTTAATTTTTATTTCACTTGTAATTAATATTCATTGTCAAAAAATGAGAAAATGGAAATAAACAAGGGGAGGAAATTGAAATCACCATCAACAGTAACCAATGTCAGCTTTTGAATAAATGCTCTTCAAGACTTCATATGTGATCATATTGCTTGACAAACATGAGATCACACTGTATTTTTTGGTAACCTACTTTTAAGTATCTTAAGAACTGAAAACAAAATTCCATAGCATTTTTATTTTAAGAGATGGAATCTTGCTGTGTTACCTGGGCTGGCCATGGACTCCTGGGCTCAAGTGATCCTCCCACCTTAGCCTCCCGAGTAGGTGGGACTACAAGTGCTTGCCACCTTGCCTGCCTCTATAGCATTTTTAAACCCTGTGCCATATGCCTGTTTTTGCATGTATCATATTTTTTAAATGAGTTCTTTTTGTTGGACGTTTAGTTGTTTCCAAATTTTGATTTTTTTTATTTCAATGATTCTAAATTTTGAATGGTGGGAATGACTGCAGTTAATATCCTTGCAGCTTTGTGCCCATTTATTTGTTTTATTATGACAAATTTCTAGGACTAGAATTCTGGAGATAAAGAAGGTATCGAGTTGTTAATGATTTCTAAAGTAGATGCCTTTAGTAATAAGTCATACATCTTCCAGTAAGGGAAACAAAATTTCATGTGCAAAATGCACATGATCTTAGCAGAATCCTATGGGAACAGGCCGGAGCTACCAGGCCATGTTTCCAGATCATTTACCCCAGGGTGCGAGGGTGATTATTATCAGGCTGATAACTATGGTCTTATGTCTGTACTCACTGATCTCAACCCTCCTAATTCTACTTTTATAGATTTCTGTCCTTTGTACAGAGAAGAACAAGATGGCTGTGTCCCAGGTGAGTTCCTAATTTACTCCTTTTTTTTTTCCAATGAATTTGAGGCAGAGGAAGCTTTTAGGAATCTATGTTGTAGCCTTGAAAAAAATCTGTCAGTTTCCTCTATTTTGTCTTCAACATGTCATCTACTGCAGGTTTCTTTAATCCTTTCCCTCAGAGAGACAGAAAGAGAAAGAACAAAGGAGAAAAGAAAGGCAATTCTGTACTTACCCCTTTGGGACCTGTGCCTCATTTTTTCTTCTTTTCCATACACATAAATTTCCTTAAATTTGCCTTTCTAAGTCTATGCTAATTACTTCTTTCACAAAATTGTAAAGACCAGGTAATTTGTACATTTAAGGCTTCTAGACTAACGAAAGACAAAGAGAAATCCAGCTTATTTTACAAATCCATCTAACCTTAAATTTGGTGAAGATACTGCAAAAAAAGAAAATTATAGACCAGTTTTACTTAAGAATATAGATGCCAAAATTCTAAAACCATATTCTGAATAGAGCATTAATAAATTGAATTGAACATGTTTTAAAGTAATTTTTACACATACTAAAAAATTCAAACAAAAGGTTTCCAGTCACCCAGACTGGAATACAGTGGCCTCCTCAGAGCTTGCTGTAACCTCACATTCCTGGGCTCAAGTGATTCTCCTGCCTCGGCCTCATGACTCGCTGGGACTACAGGCATGCACCACCACACCCAGCTAATTTTTTAAAAAAATTTTTTTAAAGAGGGGGTTTTACTACATTGCCCAGGCTGGTCTTGAACTCCTGGCCTCAAGCAATGCTCTGTCTAGGCCTCCCAAAGTGCTAGAATTACAGGAGTGAGCCACTGTGCCCAGCCAAACAAAAGCTTTGTTCAACAAAAGGAGAAAAATAATTCTCCCTCTCACTCCATGCCCAAGTCTTCTCTTCCTTCAGTTTTTTATACATTCTTCCAGATATCATGTACACATATCTGTCTAGATATATGAATCTTTTTTCCTTTGTTCTTTTTTTTTCTTGTGAACAAATTAGTGCACATTCTGGTCCTTTTCATAAGTTAATGATCATTCCATTTCACCACATATTGGTCTACCCCAAGTTTTCTTAACCTCATCACTACTGACATTTTGGGCCAGGTAATTCTTTGTTGTGGACAGCTTCCCTGTGCGTTGGAGGATGTTAAACAACATTGCTGGCCTCTACCCTCTAGATGCCAATACCTCCTCCCCACCTCCCTTGTCATGACAATGAAAAATTTCCACTAACATTGTCAGATGTTCCTTGGGGGACAAAAATCACTCAATTTTGAAAACCGTATGGGTACCTCATTTACAATAATGGCTGCTCGATATTCCATTGGCTAGAAATACCATTATTTATTTACCTTTCTGCCAAGGATGTACATTTAGGATATTTCAAGTCTTTTTTTTTAAATGAAAAGCAAATTTCTTTATTGTACACAGTACAGAATAGAATGCAGCTTGGCAGGATGCAAACGGCCCTGCACAGGGGAAAATATTTCAAATGAACTGGCAGGTTAAAGCCTTTCTGCACTGTAGACTTTCCACACTCTGGAAAAGAAGTAAACAAACAAACAAATGAAACTCCAAAACCCCCAAGAAAAACAAACCATTTGGGAGGTGCATGAGTCTAATGAAAATGCAACAGTGATACCACCATCCTATGTCCCATGACAGCACAGGCCACAAAGTTATAGCAGGGAAGGGGTAGCTCAGTCTACAGAGGATTATTTTTGTACTTGCTAAGACAGCACAAATCCATCCAAAAAAAAATCCCAAACCAGAATAAGTAAAGAAAGGAAAAACAAATCTATACAGCATTTATAACAAATAAATCTCTAGCCAGCTGGGGGTAAAATATGCATCTATGTATAGACTATCTGTAGGTTAGAAAGCTATAAATATTGTTTAGAAGGAGTCCTTTGATTAGAGTAGAATGCTAATGAAGTCCCAAGCTCTAGGTTCTTTATGGGCTAATTAGCTTCCAACAGAGGAGAATCTTATGTTTCCATAGCTATAAAGTGCACCCCTTATCCCTGTGAACCTTTTCACAAACGTGCTCTTGGTCAAAGGGGGACAGTTTGAGACTATGGAGCGCCACATTAATAGAAAAGCCATTCAAAGCTTGTGTCTTACATCATTGCCTCCCTTCACATATGAGGACCAGCACAGTCATTCTTGATGCTATAAATAACATAGCCATGAATATCCACATACATTCCAGTTTGTATGCATCTGAGTACATCTCGTCTGTAAAATAACTTTCTAGAGATGAGAATTCTAGGTCAGAGGTATGTGAATTGACAGTTTAGGGCTTCTAAGCCATATGGACCCTGTACTCACCAGTGTGGTCATGGTCACTAGCCCTTCAGCTATCATTGGGGAGGGGAGTGGGGATGGGTTGGGCTCCTGTGAGAAGCCCTCCTGCTGGAGAAATCTGCCTGTCACCACCCTCTGGCACACTGTTTTTCTGTCTCCTAAATTTGGGCCTTGTGGGTACAACATGTCTCTTTGAATTTAAGACCACGAAGTGTAAACATCAGGATGGAGTTCAGAGCATAAACAGGTGGCTTATTGGCCTTTTTTTTTTTTTTTTAAGACAGAGTCTCACTCTGTTGCCCAGGCTGCAATGCAGTGATGTGATCATAGCTCACTATAACCTCAAACCCCTGGGCTCAAGCCATCCTCCTGCCTCAGCCTCAGGAGTAGCTGGGACTATAGACGCGCACCACGACACCCAGCTAATTTTTCAAAAAAATTTTTTGTAGGGGGGAGTTTCACTATGTTGCCCAGGCTGGTCTTTTTTCTTTGTTTTTTTTCTATGGAATATTTTGAGTATTGAATTTTTTTTATTATTTTTTTTGAGACAGAGTCTCGCTCTGTTGCCTGGGCTAGAGTGCCGTGGCATCAGCCTAGGTCACAGGAATGTGAAACTCCTGGGTTCAAGTGATCCCAGGAGTGATCCTCCTGCCTGAGCATCCCGAGTAGCTGGGACTACAAGCAAATGCCACCGCACCCAGCTAATTTTTTCTATTTTTAATAGAGATGGGGTCTCGCTCTTGCTCAGTCTGGTCCCGAACTCCTGAGCTCAAGTGATCCTCCTGCCTCAGCCTCCCAGAGTGCTAGGATTATAGGCGTGAGCCACCACAACCAGCCCAGGCTGGTCTTGAACTTCTGGCCTCATGTGCTGCTCCACCTCAGCCTCCCAAAAGTGCTAGGATTGCAGGCATGGGCCACCGCACCCAACTGGTTTATTGGTCTTTGATAGAAATTAAGGCACTTCTAGAAGTGAATTCTTATTTGATGGTGACAAAGAAAACAGAACTTTCCCCTTTTGCCTCAGTCAGCTGCCCAAGCCACAGACCTTCTGGCTTCCTGTTCTTGTCTCATGATTGATGAGCTAAGGTTAGAACTGTTTGTCATGATTGCTTAGCTATGTTTAGAATGGTTTATTCTAGCTCTATATCCCCTGAGAAGCCTGCTCTGTCAGCCCCAAGCAGAATTCACTTCCTCCTCTCTGGACCCTGTTCTACATCTGTCATTGCCCCTGTAAGGCAGGCCCCCTCCCTCCCTCCCTTTCATCTATGAGTCTATAAGTTGTTTTTCTTCCTCTACCAAACTGGAGCTCCTTGAGTTCAAGAGGGGCTTTTTTTCTTAATTAGTCTTTATATCTTCAGGACTTACCAGCTTGGTCTCTATTCAATAAATATGTGTTGAATCAATGAATTTCCAGGGTATGATATTTCTAATAGCCTATCTCTTTCTCCTATAAAGTTTAAAATAATTTTAGTTATATAAATACTCAATGTGATACACTGTGCCAAACTGTGACACGTGAATAGCGTAAGGACAGTTATACAGAGAAAGACAGATATGGGTGCTGAAGCTAGACGGTGTGGATTTGAATCCCTCATTCCTAGCTGTGTGACCTGGGCTGGTTAGTTTAGACTCTGTGCGCCTCATGTTCCTCACCTGTCAAGTTTCTCCTAGGGTGGTGGTGAGGATCGAAATCTTCAGTACGTGCGAAGGACTTAGAATAGGCACAGAGTAATCCCCCCATGTGCCTGAGGTGTCCTGTCCCAGTGCCCCAGGCTGATCCCTTTGTGCTAAAGAGGAATGTGCTGTTACAGGAATCATTGACCTTCAAGGATGTGTTTGTGGACTTCACCCTGGAGGAGTGGCAGCAACTGGACTGTGCTCAGAAGAACCTCTACAGGGATGTCATGCTTGAGAACTACAGCCACCTGGTGTCTGTGGGTGAGGGACTGCTCCACAGTGGGATGTAGAATGCACCAGTAGTGTCTCCCTTTCTGAGCTGTTGCTGCAAGCTCAGGGGCGTTGGAAACCCTCAGTGAGTTTGGGCTTAAGGCCCACTGTCCAGTATTTGTGGTCTCATTTGGATGCTGGACAGGATGTTTGTGTCTTCACCTGCTACATGAATGTTCTGTACTAAGGGGCAAATAACTATGTGCATGGGATGGTCACCAAGACTGTGCCATCTTCAGCCTGCAGGGAAGGGCCTCGGTTTAGAATGCCTTCAGCATTCATAACAAAGTTCTATGTCATTTCCCTTGAGCAGGGTATCTAGTCGCCAAACCAGATGTGATCTTCGGGTTGGGACCAGGAGAAGAGTCCTGGATGGCAGACAGAGGGACCCCAATGCGGAGCTGTCCAGGTGAGTCAGGCCAGGGAAAGGGGAACCAGCCTGGCCAGTGAGAGCTTGGCCTCTGGGAGGAGCCCAGGATCCCTTCTCAGAGCCCCCAGACTTGTGGATGTACCTGAGGTCTGATGACTGATGTCATCTCCAAATGAGGCCTCCCCCTGACAGCCTTTTCCAGTCACCATGCACTTCGCTTGGCATTCAGATGGTGTGGCCACTCCTGTTCTTAGATCCCATTTCTACCTTCCAGCCTCCTGCCTTGCTAGCAAGAAGTGCCAAGCCCATTCTCATTTCTTTCCTCCCTCCCTTCTGCAAGCTTTTAGGACTTTTTCTTCCCCCTCTTGGGCTTTTGTATTTTCACCAGAATAGAGGTAAGTGTTGATGTTTTCTCTTTATTCGGCATACTGTGGGCCCTTTCAGTCTGAAATTTGGAGTCTTTTTTTTTTAACCTCAGGGAAATTATCTTACCTGGTTTATTGGAGTTGGTACAGACAACAAAGCTTTGCTAGTGACCTTTAACTCTACCCGGCCAGGAAACCCGCCATGTTCTCATCTGCCCTCACTTTGTGGTGAACACTGTAAACCTTCACCATTTTCTCTTTCCTCTTCTTATGTCTTCTTAGACTCTTACAGATCTGACTTGATAAGCGTCCTGTTATCAGATTCCTCCTCTTATCAATACTTCCCTCCCACTCAACTCTTGTTTTTTGTATTATCTCTTTATTTATTCAGAGAATAACTAAACTCGAGAGGACTTTACTCCCAGGGAGGAATACTTCAGTGAACTGTATTTCAGTCCTGGGTAGAGCTGCTTTTCAGTCTGGGCTGCTTATGGGGATCCAGAAACCGTTCACACATATTGGTCTCCTCTTTCTCTTCCATTCGTAATTCCCCTTCCGTGAGCCCATCCCAGAGAAGTCTGTTTAGAGCACTGTTATTATTCAGAGTGTGGTCCCTGGACCAGCAGCCTGGGCATTACTCAGGCTCTAAATAGAAACGCAGGATCTGAAGGCCAACCCCAGATTTTCTGAATCAGAATGTGTACTTTAGCAAGCTCTTCAGGGAACTCATTGGCACAGTAAAGCTTGAGAAGCACTTCTCTTCAGAGATTAGTTCAGAGCATCAGCTGTAGTCAGATGCTGGCCCCTTTGACCTACAGGTAACTCCCCAGAGCCCACTCCTACTCAACAAACATGCCCACTCTCTTAGACCCTCCTGTGCTGGCAGATGTGGCTCCTACCACTCTGTAGCTTCTCCTAGGAAGGTTTTGGGCTATAATATCCTCCTTGTTGCTCAGTGTAATTCCATACCCACTGCCTGGTAGAGATTCATCAGGATTTCTGGTGTGCTGATGGCATGCTTTCTTACTTTTAGTGATTCCTGGAATTATAATGATTGTGTGTCTTTTTGTCATTTCAGTGGTATCCTGGAAGAGAGGAAAAGCAAACTCAGGCACAGTCTCCCCTCCTGAGTCACAATTCCCTTATAATTAAAACTGCATTGGCCGGGCGCAGTGGCTCATTACATGTAATCCTAGCCCTCTGGGAGGCTGAGGCCAAAGGATTGCTTGAGCCCAGGAGTTTGAGATTGCAGTGAGCTATGATGACACCACTGCACTCTACCTGAGGCAACAGAGTGAGACTCTGTCTCAAAAAAAAAAAAAACCCTGCATTATATTAAAATATAGACGTTCACATGTTCAGTCTAAGGGTACAGAATGGTATAGGATAAAAAGAAATCCTATATGCATTTGCAGCCACACCTCCCAAGGGTAGTCTGTTTGAAGGATTTCTGTTTTTAATTCTTTTGGCAAGTACCTCCATAGGTATAGGGAATACCTTTATACCTCCCCTCTGAGTTTTCAGTTTTATCTCACCTCTATGAAAATAAGGATTTAACTCATTCTTTGGCTTTCTGCTCCTCAGCTCTTCACAATGTTTGCTAAATTCTTATTTTTAGTTCCTTTATTGGTTACATTTATAACTTTAAATAATATAGCTAAGCTTCTTTCGATATAGTAACTTTTTGAAAATCTAGCTAACTGCCAATGGCTTATTTCTCTCACTAGAACACAAACCCGTAGATACCAGAACCTGTGTCTTGTTCTAACTTATCCCAGCATGGGACCGGTAGAAGACATTCAATAAATATTCCATTGATTGTTTTGGATCTGGGCAGAGGAAGGAGGTTCGGAGCCACATAGTCTGGGTTCAAATTCTGGCCATTTCCCTCACTAGCTTTCACTATGCACACGTTGCTTAGACTTTCTTTGCCTATTGTAGAATGAGACTAATGATAGAACTTAGTGATTGTCAGAAGTTAATGAGTCAGTGCATGTAAAGTACCTAAAAGGGACTGGGCACAGTGGCTCACACCTGTAATCCTAGCAGTTTGGGAGGCCAACGTGGGAGGATCACTTGAGGCCAGAAGTTGGAGACCAGCCTCAGCAACACAGAGAGACCCTGTCTCCACAACAAATACAGAAATTAGCTCAGTGTGGTGGCACGTGCCTATAGTCCCAGCTACTCAGGAGGCTGAGGCAGGAAGATTGCCTGAGCCCAGAAGTTTGAGGTTGCAGTAAGCTATGATGATGCCACTGCACTGTAGGCCGGTCAACAGAGCGAGACTCTGTCTCAAAAAAAAAAAAAAGCACCTAAAAGGGTTTCTGGCATAAAGGAAACTCTTAAAAAATGTTATCACTCTTTTTATTGTTATTATACACACAGAAATTGTTTTTAATATAGTAGTTAATAAGAGACATATCGTGTAGTTACCTGTGGGTTTGTAGGAATAGTCATGAGTAATCCCCACGAGTTTCAGAAAGCCTGGGATTGCCTATTTATATGTATTGTGAGTAACACTCCTGAGTGTTCTGATACTCGTGTCTAGTTAAGATCCACAGCTTGAAATATCTGCTGAGAGGGATTCCAGAGAAATGGAAGATACAGCAAGGCTGTCATCCAAGAGCAGGGGAGCAGGATGGGATGGGAAGGCAGGATTATGTGGACTCACTCCTGGACAACTCTTCAGACTCCCAGGGTTGGGATCGGAATGTAACTTGAATTTCTTCCCCATTCCTCCATCTTTAAATCTATTTCAGGGAATGTATTTTTCCCCGTCCCCTGGATGAAATCTCCAGCATGTCTCATAAGTTTTCTGGTCATTCTGAGATAATAAAAATCTAAGAAATGTTAGTCTCAAGAGTAGCCTCATTGTAGTAATAAAAATTGTCCAACCCCATGTGGTAGTGCGAACTCTGATTTTTATTTAAAGTTTGTTGATCTGTTCACAGAAAGAACTTTGTTAATTTTCTCTATCATTTCTTTTCTGTTTTGTTGATTTCTCCTTTTACTTTTATTTCCTTTTTCCTACTCAGTTTGGGTTTACTTTGCTGTTGTTTGTGTAGCATTTTCCACCAACATTTTAATATGAAATTTTTCATACAGAGCAAGTAAAAGAATCATAGGTTGAACACCCATGTAATACCTCCACCTAAATTCAACAGCGAAGATTTTGCTGTGTTTCATTTATCTGTTATCTGTCTGTCTGCCAATTCTTCTGTGCTTCTATCAATTCACCGTTTTGGGGGTTTTTGTTTTGTTTTGTTTTTTGCAGTGCCTTTCAAAGTAAGTTGCAGAGATTGGTATGCTTCACCTTAAATACCTCCACAGATATATCATTAATTAGAGTTTAATATTTGTTAGCATTTTGTTTATCATTAGTGCTTATGAGGTATTTTAATAAAAGGAAATGCACTAATGGCACCACGTGATCTTCGACCTGTATGTGGTAATGTTGTAACATAATTTCCTGTATTTTTTTTGATATGTGGTCATTATATATTTATGCTGATGTGACTGCATTCCTTTTTTTCAAATGAGATTTATTAAGGTATAATGCACATATCATGAAGTTCACCTTTCTTAGATATACAGTTCTATAGTTTTGACAAATGTATAGTTATGTAACCACCACCACAATCAAGATATTGGACATTTTCATCCCCCCAAAAAACCTCTTGTTTCCTTTTATAATTAAATCTCTCCCCATCTCAGGCTTGATCTCTTTTCCTTCTAGTTTGGTTCTTTGTATAATGCCGTATACTTGAGTCATATAGTATGTAGCCTTATGCGTCTGGCTTCTTTCACTTCATGCTTTTTAGGTTCATCCATGTTATGGCATATATCAGCAGTTTGTTCTTTTTTATAGCTGAGTAGTGTTCCAGTTTGTTTATCAATGGACCAGTTAATGCATATTTGAATTGTTCCTGGTTTTTGATTATTATGAATGAAGCTGGTAAGCATTCTTATACAGGTATTTGTATGGACCTATGTTTTCGTATCTTTTGGGTAAATGTCTGGAGTGGGACTGCTTGGTCATATGGTAAGCTTATATTTAACTTCTTTTTAATACGTTGCCAAACTGTTTTCTGTTGTGTCTATACTATTTTGTTTCCCAACCAACAGTACACCTTCCTGGTAGGTGTGTAGATAGATCTGATTGTGATTTAAACGTGCATAACGATTAATGATGTCAAGCATGTTTTCATGTGCTTATTTGCCATCTGTATATCTTCTGTGGTGAAGTGTTGAATTATAATCTTTTGCCATTTTTGTTTGTTATGAGAGTTCTTTATATATTCTGGATATAAGTCCTTACCAGCTATGTGTTTTCCAAGTATTTATTCCCAGGCTCTGGGTTGTTTTGTTCTTAACAGTATCTTTTAAAGAATAGATATTCTTATTTTTGATAAATTCCAATTTATTAAGTTGTTCTTTTATGGTTCATGCTTTTTGTGTCCTATTTAGCAAATCTCTCTCTAACCCAGGATAACAAAGATTTTTTTCAAATGTTTTCTTCCAGGAGATTTATAATTTTAGTTCTTTTTGTTTTTTTGAGACAGGGTCTTGCTCTGTCACCCAGGATAGAGTGCAGTGGCATCACTGCATCCTCAATCTCCTGGGCTCAAGCGATCCTCCTGCCTCAGCCTCCTGAGTAGCTGGGACTATAGGCGAGAGTCACCATGCCCAGTTAATTTTTCTATTTTTTGTAGAAATGGGGTCTCACTCTTGCTCAGGCTGTTCTCAAACTCCTGGCCTCAAGCAATCCTCCCACCTTGGCCTTCCAAAGTGCTAGGATTACAGGCATGAGCCACCATACCTGTCCTTATTTTAGTTTTGATATATTATTTTTTGCATATTCCTTTCCAGTTGTTCCAATAACATTTTTTAAAACACTATTCTTTTAAAATTAATTTACCATGGCATCCTTTCTGAAAATTACTTGAAAACATATATGTCTATACACCAGTACATATTGAGTATCCCTAATCCAGAAATCCAAAATCTAAAATGCTGCAAAATCCAAAACTTTTTGAGCACCAACATGATGTTCAGAGGAAATGCTTATTGGAGCATTTCAGATTTCAGATTTTTGGATTAGAGATGCTGAACCAGAAGTATATAATGGAAATGTTTCAAAATCCAAAAAACTCTGAAATCTGAAATACTTCTGTTTCCAAGGGTTTTGGATAAGTGATATTCAACTTGTACCATACTGTCTTAATTATTGTAGCATTATATTATATTAAATGCTCAAATCAGGTAGTGTGAGTCTTCCAGATTTTTTCTTTTTCATAATGTTTTGGTTATTCTAGGTCCTTGGTATTTTCTTATAAATTATAGAATCAGCTAGTCGATTTCTGTGAAAAAGCCTGCAGGGGATTTGGTTTGAGATTGCATTGAATCTGTTCATCATTGATACACTAAAATATTGGGTCTTCTAATTCATTAATATGGTTTATCTCTCCATTTAGTTAGGTCTTTTAAATTTTATTTCAGTAATGTTTTGTGGTTTTGAAGGGACAGGTCTTGCCCATATTTTGTTTAATTTAACCCTGAGTTTTATGTTCTTATAAGGTAATATAAACGAGTTTGTGTGTGTATCACATAGTTGTTTTGCATTTCATTTTCCTATTGGTTGCTTCTAGTTTATAGAAGTGTAATTGATTTTTCTATATTTGTATCCTGGGACCTTCCTAAACTCACATATTAGTACTAGTAGCTCTTTTATAGATAGTTTGGCATTTTCTATGTAAACAATCACATAATTGTGAATAAGGGCAATTTATTTCTTTATTTCCAATCTGAGTGCTTTTACCTCTTTTTCTTGCCTTATTGTATTTAATGTCTAGGATCTTCAGTATAATGTTGACTAGGAGTAGAGAGGGCAACATACTTGCTTTGATCCTGATCTTTAGGACAAAAGCATTCACTCTCTCACCATTAGGTATAATTTTACTTGTAGAGTTTTTCATAGATGGCCTGATAATGATTGAGGATGTTTCCTTCTTATCCTGGTTTTCTGAGAGTTTTTATCATGAATGATTATTGCAAATGCTTTTTATGAATCAATTGATATGACTGTTTTTTCTCCTTTAGACTGTTTCATCTTATGTAATTATTGATATTATTGGATTTAGGTCTATCATTTTATTATTTCCTTTTCTGTTTGTACTCCCCCACCTTATTTTATTTTATTGTTGTTGTTCTGCTTCACCATTCTTCTCTTTTGAATATTTGACTGTTTTTTAAACAGTCTACTTTGAGATAATTGAAGATTCCCATGAACTTACAAGAAATAATACACAGAGAGCCCATGTACCCTTTACACAGTTTCCCCCAGTGGTGACGTCTTGCAAAACTATACTGCAAATCACAAGCATATTGACACTGAGAAAGTCAAGATACAGAACATTATTCCATTACCACAAGAATCCCTCATATCGCCATTTGATATCCATACCCATTCCCTCCCACCCCTACCCCTTCCTTAAACCCTGGAAACTAATAATTTGTTCTTCATTTCTATAATTTTCTCATTTCAAGAATATCATATAAATGGGCAAAACAGTATGATACCTTATGGGATTTGTTCTTTTCACTCAGTATAATTCTCTTGAGATTCATCCTGTTGTATGTACCAATTGTTTCTTCCTTTTTGTCACTGAGTAGTATTCGACCAAGTGGATATACCACAGTTTGTAAACCATTTATCCATTGAAGAACATTCCTGTTGTCAACTTCATTGATTTCTGTTCTAATCTTTATTCCTTTTCTTTTGTTTGATCTTTCTTCATTTCTAGTATATGCATTTAGTGCTGTAAATATCCCTCCAAATGCTGCTTTGTGTCCCACAAATGATGACATGTTGCATTTTCATTTAATTAAAAATATTTTTAAATTTCCCTTAAGACTTAGTTAGAAGTAAGTATATCTTTAAATTTACAAGTATTTGGGGTTTTCCACGTTTCTTTCTCTTACTGATTTTTGGCTTAATAATGTTATTTCACATAATACGATTTCTTATAAATTTCTTACAGTTTAAGACCCAGAATATGGTCTATCCCGATGAATGTTTCATATGCACTCGAAAAGAATGTATATTCTGCTGTTGTTGGATGCAGTGTTCTATGCATTTCAATTAGGTGAAGTTGGTTGATGGTGCTGTTCAGATTATCTGTATCCTTGCTGGTTTTCTGTCTACTCATTCTATCAATTATTGAGAGAAAGAGTGTTGAAGTCTCCAACAATAATCGTGGATTTGTCTGTTTCTCTTTCAGATGTATCCATTTTTGCCTCATGTATTTTGAAGTGCTGTTATTAGGTACATACACTTTTAGGATTGTTATTTCTTCTCAGAGAATTAACTGTTTTATCATTTTGTAATGTCTCTCTTTGTCCGAGAAAATCTTTCTTATTCTGAAGTCATTGTCTGAAATTAATATAATTACTCCAGCTTTCTTTTGGTTAGGTTTTCATGGTTTATCTCCATCCCTTTATTTTTTTTAATACATAGGCCATATTTTTAGTATACTTTTAGATTTACAAAAAAATAGACCAACTAGTACAGAGAATTTCCTTATAGCCCTCTCTGCCCACCTCCCCAGTTTCCCCTAATGGTAACATCTTACATTAGTGTGGTACATTGGTTATGACTGATGAGTAAATATTGATAAATTATTATTAACTAAAGTCCACATTTTATACTAAGGTTCATGCTTTGTGTTGTTCAGTTCTATGGGCTTTGGCAAATGCATAAAAATCCACCATTACTATCATGCAGAATACTTTCACTGCCCTAAAAATTCCTCTCTGCTTTACTTTGTCATCCTGTCTCCACCTTCCTGGCAAGCAATGATCCTTTTACTAACTCTATAGTTTTGCCTTTTCCAGAATGTCATATAGTTGGAATCATACAGATGCAGCCTTTTACAGACTGGCTTCTTTCTAATAGCAATATAACTCTAACTTTCCTCCATGCCTATGGCTTGATAGCTCATTTCATTTTATTGCTGAATAATATTCCATTGTCTGGATGTACCAGTTTGTTTATCCATTCACCTACTGAAGGACATCTTGGTTGCTTCCACTTTGGGGCCATTATGAATAAAGCTCCTATAAACATCCATGCTCAGGCTTTCCGTGGACATAAGTTTTCAACTCATTGTGGTTCATTTCCTTTTAAAGTTTGTGATTTTTTATTGTGAACTCCTTTTGAGTGAGGGTTCTTTTCCATGGAAATTCTGTGTACCCTAAGCTATGAAAGCATCACTGAAGAACTATTTAGATAGTGCCACTGCTGGGGAACACTGGTTTCACTAATGCAGGACCGATTTTTAGGTGAATTTTTCAACTTTGGGGGTTTTGCATTACACTTCAAATGTCCATTTGGAATGCACTCCTGTATGTGGTACAGGACTATGGTTCTGATTTCTTATAAGTAACCCCTGATGCTTCTTACCATTTTCATAAGCCAGTGAGTGACATCTTTCTAGTTTCTATTTTACAAACAGAGATGTCCTTTGTGACTCCCAGCTTTAAGCAGGTAGCTCAGTTCTAATTCTGTACACATTTGCACCCTCTGGCCTGGAAGTTAATCCACACTCATGATTAGCACCTTAATCCCCTAACTGCAAAGCCACAGAACTTCAATTTTATTCATCCCTTCACTTTAAATTCCTTCTTCATTTTTGTCACATAATAAATTTCTTCTTGGTTTTAAGCTTGGCTGCATATTAAATTATTTTTGTTAAACTTGGGCCAGAATTTCTTTGTAGTTTCACCCAGGGGAGGTGGTGGTGGTGGGATTTGGGGAGGATCCATCCACATCAGCTCAAGTCATATTAATAGGAGTTCACCACAAGGCATTTAGGGGTTAATGTTATCCCATAACGTTATAGTAGAAAGACTTATAATAAGTTTGATGATTCATTGCATTTTTTTCTAGAAGTCTGGCAAGTTGATGAGCAGATAGATCACTACAAGGAAAGCCAAGACAAACCTCTGTGGCAAGCCGCATTCATAGACAAGGAAACACTGAAAGATGAAAGTGGTCAAGAATGTGGAACATGTAGAAAAATTATTTATCTGAGCACAGACTTTGTTTCTATAAGACAAAGACTCCCTAAATATTACTCATGGGGAAGGTGTTCAAAACATAATTTAAACTTTCTTAGTCAAAATAGAAGCTATGTAAGAAAGAAAGAGGATGGATGTAAGGCATATTGGAAATTATGCCTCCATTCTAATCTTGATAGAGCTCAGCCTGCAGAGAAAATTTTTGACCCTAAGCAACGAGGAAAAGCCCTCCACCATAAGCGAGCCCTTGATAAAAGTCAGAGAATTCAGAGTGGGGAGAAACTCTATGAATGTACTGAATGTGGAAAAGTGTTTATCCAGAAAGCAAACCTTATTGTACATCAGAGAACTCACACTGGAGAGAAGCCTTATGAATGCTGTGAATGTGCAAAAGCCTTCAGCCAGAAGTCAACCCTCATAGCACACCAGAGAACTCATACGGGGGAGAAGCCCTATGAGTGTAGTGAATGTGGGAAAACCTTTATTCAGAAGTCAACTCTGATTAAGCATCAGCGAACACATATGGGAGAGAAACCATTTGCATGTGGCAAATGCACAAAAGCTTTTAAGAGTTCATATCACCTTATTAGACATGAGAAAACACACAACAGACAAGCATTTTATAAAGGTATTAAATGTGCTAAGTTCAACTTTATATATCGAAATACTGATATGGGTGAGAAACCTGAGCGCAGTAAACGTGGGAAAGCCTTTGAAGAGAAGCCTACCACCCCCATTAAACATCAGAAAACTCATACAAAAGAGAAAGGTTATGAGTGCAGTAAATGTGGGAAAAGATTTAGGGGAAAGTCACACCTCTCTGTTCATCAGAGGATTCATACGGGAGAGAAACCTTATAAATGCAGCATATGTGGGAAGACTTTCAGTGGAAAATCACACCTCTCTGTCCATCATAGAACTCATACAGGAGAGAAGCCCTATGAATGCAGAAGATGTGGGAAAGCTTTTGGTGAGAAGTCAACCCTTATTGTACATCAGAGAACACATACAGGAGAGAAACCCTATAAATGCAATGAATGTGGGAAAGCTTTCAGTGAAAAGTCACCGCTGATTAAACATCAGAGAATTCATACAGGTGAGAGACCCTATAAATGCAGTGACTGCGGGAAAGCCTTCAGTAGGAAGTCAACTCTCATTAAACATCATAGAATTCATACAGGAGAAAAACCCTATAAATGTAGTGAATGTGGGAAAGCCTTCAGTGTGAAATCAACTCTCATTGTACATCACAGAATTCATACAGGAGAGAAACCCTATGAATGCAGAGACTGTGGGAAAGCCTTTAGTGGGAAGTCAACTCTCATTAAACATCAGAGAAGTCATACAGGAGATAAAACCTATAAGTATACTTGAGACTGGGATAGTTTTACTAGTAGTTATACCTCATTATATATCAAATAATTCATCCTGAAGAGTAACCTTCAAATATCCAGAATGTCAACTCTTCATATATTGTTACTGTTCATTTTACTTAATATAAAGCACAAAAGTATAACTTCAGAGGCATGCAATAAATGTGATCAATTTTTCACCCAGACTTCTTTACTATGGAGTAAAGAACTATATATCAAACAATTAAAAATGGCCAACACTGAGTGTACTGACATGGAAAAACCTTTAGAAAGAATTTAAGTGTCATTGCCTATCAGTATTTATGCTGGAGAAAAACTAAGAATTTAGTGAGCTTAGAAAACCATGTTAGAAATTATTAGAGGAATCATGTTCCATATTCTTTACCAAACATTTTGTGGAAAAGGTATAGAGGTGGCAAAGCAGCACTCAATTATAAATTTAAGATATGTTCACTGTGGAGTAGAGTATGACATTTTTTAAAGAACAGTATAAAGCAGAAAATATCCTAGGTGGGACAAATTCCCAGGTTATTTTCTTAAGCAAATAGAAAAATTGCTTCTTTAAGTAAGGTGAGGGAGGATGAGTCATCAGAATCCCGGAAACAAAGGATCTCAGACAGGAGACCTTATACATACTACTCATCAATATATATTCAGTGCAGAAATGTAAACCCATTACAGAAAATGTATATTGTAAGCTTTGACACATCTCCCTAGGAGCAGCATTTAGAAGTTAATGTACTCTGTCTTTTAAGAAAGAGTAATTCTTTTATGGTGAGGCAGTAAAGATTTTTAATTTTCAGAGTACTTTTTATAAGAGCAGTATTATTTAAATTAGTGAAAAAAATTTAATACTCAATGATGATTGATTAAAAATTGGTATGTCAATTAGGTGAAATAAAATGCACCAATTAAGACTTTATTTGAGGATTTGGAAAAATGTTCATGGTAAATCATTAAATGAGAAAACATTATAACACAATATATCATGTGTTTTATGTTGTAAAAACAGAGGAAGGATATGCACTATTATATCAGTGATTCTGGGTGACAGAAATATGGAAATCTTATGGTGAGCAACATGCACATATATGTATAAGTATAGATTTGTATTATATCTATTTTCGGTGTATGTGTGTACGTGTGCATGTATAGATAAATACATAGAGCAAAAAGCTAGGAAGGAAATAACACCACGTTATTAAATAAATTAACATTTGGTTGTGGGGATTATTGATGTGTAAAAATGTTTTTAATGTAGTCTCTAGAAACTACCAATAAAATATATTGTTTAATCTTGTGCATGTTTGATCATTCTGTCTTCCCACCCATTTTCCTATTCAGATTTGTCTTTAATATTTGACATCATTCTCTTCTTTAAAATGACCCCATTTTTACATATGTATATTGCCTATTTTCTATGTGATTGTCTAATCCTGTGGTTTTGACTGTGTACAGTTGATCCTGGAACAACATGGGTTTGAACTGTCTGGGTCCACTTATATTTTCTTCCACCTCTGCCACCCCCGGACAGCAAGATCAACTTCTCCTCTTCCTTCTCTTCCTCAGCCTAGTCAATATGAATACAATGAGGATGAAAACCTTTATGATGACTCACTTCTACTTAATGAACAGTAAATATATTTTCCCTTCCTTATGATTTTCTTAACATTTTCTTTAGCTTGCTTTATTGTAATAATACAGTATATGATACATATACAAAATATGTGTCAATTGACTCTTTATTGGCAAGGCTTCCAGTCAACGGTAGGTGATTAGAAGCTCAGTTTTTGGGGAGTCAAAAGTTATATGCAGATTTTCAACTGTGTGGGACAGAGGTTGGCACCCCTTCTGTGTTGTTCAAGGGTCAACTATATTTTGCATCTTGAGAATTAGTATCCTGATTTTAATATCTGTGATTTTTCTGATACAAA
This sequence comes from Avahi laniger, assembly GCA_963575035.1. Lineage (NCBI taxonomy): Eukaryota > Metazoa > Chordata > Mammalia > Primates > Indriidae > Avahi > Avahi laniger. Next base: position 21,294 of record CAUYSK010000985.1, read on the forward strand.
TAAATGCATCTCCAAAATATTTTACTCTCTAACCACAAAATTCTGTGACATAAGTTATCAGTTAACAAAGTTTACAGGTAAGAGATGTAGTAGATTGTTAATTGTACCACAAATAATAAGACAAAACCAACTTTGGAAAAAAGCTTTTTTCGCTGTGATGTTTTTGAGTGCTACTGAATGCTCATACTCCCTCTCATCCCTGTCCTTTTGTTAGCAGTTTCGGAAGATACCCTAGGTGACCCTCAATGATTTATGTCCTATATAATCCCCTCCCTTGTGGGCAAAACTGAGACTGCTTCTAGCCAGAAGGTGCAGAGGTGCAGAGCTTTCAGCAGAATTATGTACCAAGGAAGTCAAACTTGAGAGTTCAGATTCCACCAGAGATGGTGGGCCCTGGTAAATACCACAGGCTTTCAGTCAGAACCTTTGAAGGACTTTACCTAGCAATTAGTAAATATAGACCAGATCTTAAAACGATTGATAGCCCACCTTGAATTAGCTCACCAGCTAACCAAATTAAGGTAATCTGTCCCTACTATAATTGTCTTCAGAAACTAAAGCTCATCTAGAGCTTCTACAATTTCTCATATATAGTATTCAATCAAAAATTGCCAGGCATATGCAGAGTCAGGAGAAAAAAGTGGACAGTAGAAGAAGACCCACAGGTAATTCCAATATAGGAGTTACATGTCATGGACTTTAAAATAATTGAATAATATGATCAAGAAAATTTTTTATAAAATTCATCAGAAATGTGAATTATTTTCAATAATTATTCACTTTTCTGCTTAGTTTTAAGTCCTCTTGGAGTTTCTAACTGCCCTTTTTTTCTTATTTGTTATTCTAGGGTCTCAAACGTGCCATCTAATCTATGGAATTTTCCTTCTTTCTGGCATTAGAATTCTGAATATGTATTAACTTTGAGGTTCAGGACCAGGTAAGAGCAAAGAGACTGGACCAATAGCAAGCTAGAAACTTTATCTAAATAAGTTATCTGCAGAAGATATTGCTTTGCTCCAAAATCCTAATAGACTGTATTGTGACTCACACAGGGATTTCCAAAGGCTTTTCCATACATCATTTCTATCTGCCACAGATACTTTATATATTTATTACATGCTAGGTCATATGGGCCTAGAGACAGTGTGCATGACTGATCAGACCTAGTAAAAGTGTATTCTTGCTCTGGGCCACACTGAAAATTGGCAACTTTGTGGGTTATTCAGCAAATAGACTGGAGCAACATGAAAAAATAAGGTTTATGGTGCCTAACACAAGGAATCGTTTCTCAAAAGCAGTATAAATCTCTGTTGCAGATTCCGTGGCTTTGCTCTAAAATCACAATGATGTCCTCACATTTTTCTCACTAGTGATACCTTCGACACCACAGGGTCAGCCAGATCATATGAACTAAGTGATAAGGCTGTGTGCACTACAGCCTGAACTTGCTGCAGAGACTTTCCTCCTCTAGGCCCCACTCAAAGCTGGCAGCCTTCTGTGTCTCCTAGTATATGGGCCAAAGAAACATTTCTAGATGAGGACTATGTTACCTCCAGATCCTAAGAACACCCCTCTGCTCCCCGCACAGTGCTGACTACCCTGACCTGCACAAGCACAACAACTGCATGGCCGAGTGCCTCACCCCTGCCATGTACACCAAGCTCCACAACAAGGTGACACCAAATGGCTACACCCTGGACCAGTGCATCCAGGCAGGAGTGGACAACCCTGGCAGCCCCTTCATAAAGACTCTGGGCGTGGTGGCTGGGGACGAGGAGTCCTATGAGGTAAAACTATCGGCTGCTGGTTCTGCAGCGGGGGCTAGGGGATGCTGAGATGGTTGAAGTGCACAGTCCCAGAATCCTTCTCTTCTCTGTGGAAGCCAGTTCCAGCAGAACCATCTGGAATGCTTTCTGGAACAACGAGGTCTACAGCTTCCCAGGGATAAGGCTTCTTTTGCTACCGCCCTATTATCCCTCCCCATGGAGGAATGAATTGCATGACAGAGCTCTCTGAGTCTGTCAAAGAGATATGTTGGCACAGAAAACAAAATCCAGTGTTATGTATTCACCAATAAGAAGTTAGGATGAGGTGCGTTTGTGACTGAGCTTTATCGGGTGTGGGTTGGAAAGAGGGTTCAGTGTGCCTTTAGTTTAGGAATTCTCTTCCTGTTACTGATTAGACAGCCACTGTAGCCCAGACTACTGAATTCACCAAGTCTCTTGGACAAATGCCATGATCTCAGCATCCTCATCCTTGGTGTAGAAGCACAAGATGATCTGGTGCTAGCAGAGCTCAGCCACTATGCACCCCTCTCCGCAGAGCAGCCTCTCCATCATGGCAAATGCCTGCAGCCCTCCTCCCTCAGGTCCATCCTCTTTGTGCACTTCTGTTGCAGGGAGCTGAAGGCAGTTCCCTGGGAAGGGAGCCATGGAGAGAAGAGAGGGAGCCATGTTCAATAAACAAGACTGGCAGCTCATTTATGTACAGCTCTGGGTCTGGTTTGGGACCAAACTAGAGCTGGCTCCCTCCCCACTTCCCACAGCTCCCAAAGACTGCAGGGTGCTCTGTTACGACTTCTCTTAACATTCCTTTATAAAGGATATCCCTGAAGTTGTTTTGTTGTGTTTTTTTTAGAATAGATTTTGTACGAGACCGTTTGGGCTGGAGAAGGTCCTCACAAGGTGGGAGGTCCCTGCTTTGCCCTAACCACTGCTGTGTACTTTTCTTCTGGTGCAGCTGGGTTTTTGATGAATTTAATGTCGCTTAAACTTTAGAATCTGACCTTCTCTTTTGAGCATAAAACTGCTTAGCCTCTGATATGGCAGCTGCTTTTATCCCACTAAAGCAAAAACGTGTAGGAAACCCCTCAAATTCTTAACCGCAAGATTCTCCTAGTCTGATGACAGTGAGTTTGGCAGAATCACTAGGGAGGAGGTTAAGATGACAGTTCAGCAGCCCTGCCCTCTCTCAAAGGGCAAGATGCCTCTAAAAGGTTTTCTTTGGTCGAAGTTTGCTGTTATTATTATCCACCAATCCATTCTCACACCCATTTCCTGCATGGCAGCACTGAGAATTTCAGAGGAGGGCATCAACTTGGCCCTTAAGATAAAAAGGGACAGGTGAATGGAAAGGCCTTTTAATAGTAGGTGAACCAATTAAAGAGGAAACAAGCATCTTCCCTCTCGCAGGTATTTGCTGACCTTTTTGACCCCGTTATCAAACTAAGGCACAACAGCTATGACCCCAGGGTGATAAAGCACCCAACAGATCTGGATGAATCCAAGGTAGGTGCCAGCCCCCCTCTCTACCTTCCCCTGCTCCAGAGCCCCAGGTGAGTAGAACTGGAGAGAGGGACTCCCCGCCCTAAGCCCGATGCCCCTTGAAAGCTCTGGAACTGCCCTGGCACAGCCTACTTCCTTGAGGGCCACAGAGAAGGTTAGGAAGATTCCCACAGTCTTCGTTTTCTTTAATAAATACCATTAGGGTAGGGTTGGTCACTGAGAACTTTAAACCTTTCCTAAAGCAACTCTTTTTTTCATCCCAAACCACCTAGTGAGAGTAAAGGCTCCGAGACCGCATTGTAGAAAACAGCTCTGCCCTTTATTTAAGGTCCCTGCCCCAAGAATTCCTGACCATATCCAACATGCCGGTTATGCAGTCACGCACAGTGCCTGAGGGTCCCCGGGGAAACTGCAGATCAGCAGATCGGAACCCACTGCGGCTGTGGCAGGCCCGTGGGCAGAGGCTGGCCGCTGTGACCCCACACTCTGTTCAGCAGATCACCCACGGGCAGTTCGACTAGCGCCACGTGCTGTTGGGCCACAGCGTCCGCGGGCTGAGCCTGCCTCCCACCTGCAGCCGGGCCAAGTGGACGGAGGTGGAGAACGTGGCCATCACCGCCCTGGAGGGCCTAGAGGGTGACCTGGCCAGCCGCTACTACAAGCTGTCAGAGATGACGGAGCAGGACCAGCAAAGGCTCATCACCTATCAACGTGAGTGGCCGGTGGGGCTGCCAGGGGAGGGGCTGGACCGAGAGCCCGGACTGCACGGGAAGGCCTCTCCTCCAGCTCAGCTCCAGCCCCCGCCCTGGCTGGAAGCTTGCTGGGCTACTGTACTTCTGTTTTATGAAGTTAAACTTTGTGTGGTTCAGTTTGTGGTACTCTACAGTCATTCTCTAGGATCCAGATGGTTTCTGTAGGGGCCAGAATGATGAATTAAACAGAAATATGTTAGGGATCCCCACTCCTTCATCATTTAGGTCTTTAGTGGTGGCGCTAATCTCTGTCATCCTCTAGGGTACAATATTGTATTTAATTTACCATCTCGGTTGGTGGAGGAGGAAAAGGCAGAGATTTCCATTTGGTATTCCCCACGATGAAAGCTCTCATTACACAGGCCAAGGACCCAATGTGGAGACTAACCCAATTGCCAAAGATATGAATTCCAGTTATACACTTAGAAACTGGGAACGTGACCACTGGGTCCACAGATGCAATGGACCACTGCAAGTCAGATTTAAGCCAGGATTCCATTTATTACCAGGACCCAATAAGCCCCCACTCTGACAGGAGGGCCATGATGATGCTTTGAGTGATGTCAACTCAGAAAGCTGTGTCTGATAGTCCTAAAAATGTCTTAGTTTTCCCCTTTCCCAAATGTATAGTCATGTAAATAAATGGCCATAAGTTATTTTGGGGAAGGATTAGGGTAAGCATTATAATATGTCTGCTGGAATGTTGTAGGGTTCTCCCTCTGAGGTACATGGGCAACTCTCCAGACAATTGGTTCCAAATTTGAAGATTGGCTCATGCCTGAGAACTAAGCAAGGGACCCTCATTTTTAAATGAGGCAATTGCCCTCAGACTCCTGCTCTTTGAATCTTCCTTTTTCTGATTGTAATATTAAAGAGCTGCCCTATTGGCTGCCCATCAGTTTTACTCCTAGAGATGCCAGGCTTATCAGCAGATTTGATACAGCTAAGGAAAGAATTAATGAGCTTGAGAAAACGTGTTTAGGCTTTCACCATTTAATATGATGTTAACTGTGGCTTTTTACAGATGCTTTTAATAGACTGAGGAAATTGCCTTCTATTCCTAGTTTACTAAGAGGTTTTTGTATTCTTTCATGAATGTATATTAATTTTGCCAACTGATTTTTCTGCAGCAGTTGAGATGAAATTTTTTTTATTTATTCTGTTAATGTCTTTAATTAAATTGAGTTCTGAATGTTAAATCAGTTTTGTACTATTCTATGATAATGTGGAAACTCTGGAAACCAAATTCTCCCTTCTCCCGAGGGCTTGTTTTTGCTGCTGTTTTTTTTAGTAACCTTTTACTGAACTAATTTTGTGAAGTCTGTTTTCTTTGTCGTCTGTGGTCCCTGAACTCTTCTCTGTTAGCTTAACAGTCTTCTAATGATTGGATGGAGATTTCCTTAAATACCTGGAACCAAAAATCTCCCAGTCTTTGCAGAGTGGCTCTATATGTTGGGACACACCTTCAACACACAACCAGGAAGTTTACATCTCTGCCTTAGCCTTCACTTCTTGCTTGCGCAGAGCCTCAAGGTCAGTCAAAGGTGAGAATTTCGGGTCTTCTCAGGTCCTTCCTGAGCATGCATGCTTCCCTAGGCATGTCCCTGGCCTTCTAGTTTCCCAGAAATACTTCAGAGCTTTTGAAAGCCCCTAATTTCCAAAATATTTCATTCTGAAACCTTTCTCTCTAACCATTTTTGTTAGGCTATTGTTTGCTTCAACTGTCAACTAATGCCTATAAATATTTTGAACAAATACCCTGTGGGCAGTGGCTTTGACCAGTTCTGAGATAGGTAAGATAAAGATAAGCTTTTTGAGCAGGTCATCCAGGAAGCCAGTTAAGTACAGAGCCACTAAGAACAATTCTTTGCAAATGAGGCCCATTTTGGTCCTTGTGTTACTGGTCCTAGGAATATGGGCTGTTATTTTCTAAACTACAGTTGAGTTGGGGAGCAGAGGATGTGAAAAGGTAAGTTAAAATGCCACAAAACTTGCTGTTCTGACTTAGATTCAGTTTTTCTTGAATAAGCTTTCCCTGGGTTGCTGCAGGCTTTTTCTTGGTTTTCAGAGTTCAAAAAAAGTTTATTTTAACATTTTTTGCTAGTTTTTCATTAACTTTATGAAGGGGTAGACTTTTGGAGTTCTTTACTCCACCATTTTTTGACATCTTTTTTTAAAATTTTTTAAGAGATAAGGGACTATGGAGGGGTGTTTAGTTGCCTTGTTTTTGTCACCCTGGGTAGAGTGCAGTGGCGTCATTGTAGCTCACCGCAACTTCCAACTCCTGGGCTCTAAGCGATCCTTCTGCCTCAGCCTCCCAGGTAGCTGAAACTACAGGTGTGAGCTGCAATGCCCAACTGGGGTTTTTTCCCTTTCTGTTTGGTAGAGGTGGAGCGTCTCACGTTTTCTCAGGATAGTCTCAAACTCCTGAGCTCAAGCAATCCTCCCATTGCAGCCTCCCAGAGTGCTAGGATTACAGGCGTGAGCCACCGTCCCTGGCCATGACATCATCTTTTGCCTTTACTTTTGAATGATATTTTGTCTGGGTTTAGAATTCTATACTGATAACTTTAGTTTTTCTTTCTATATTTTAAAGATTTCATTTCTTTGTATTTTGTCTTGCATCATTTCTAATATGAAATTATCTTCCATTCCTCACCTCTTCATGTTTCCTTTCAATCCTCAAAAATACTTCTAATATTTCAATAGGTGTTTTAAAGTCCACCATATGTGTCATTTCTTGGTCTGTTTCCATTATCTGATTTTTTTCTTAGCTATTGTATTTTCCTATATCTTTACATATTAGTGTCTGATTGGGTATTAAATTTACATAATAAATTTACATTGTTGAATGCCGGATTTTGCTATATTCCTTTAAAGAATGTTGGACTTCAATCTAGCAAGCAGTTAAGTTGCTTGTGGATCAACTTCATTCTTTCAAGGCTTATTTTTAGCTTTGTTAGGTTAGGTGTACAGTTACCTTCACTCCAGGGCTAATTTATCCCCAAGACATAACCCCCCTGGGGTTTCCACTAATTGCCTGGAGTGATTAACAAGAACACTCTACTCTGACTTGCTAACACTCACACATTTCACCCCGTGTGACCTCTGAGAACTCTTCAGCTTACAGTTCCCCAATAGCTCTTTTTGTGGCCTTACGGAGTTTCACTATACAGCTTAATGTTCAGTTACAAACTCAGTGGCACACCATGCAGATTTCTGTTGCTCTTTCTCAGCAACAACTCCCTCCTCTGTAGTACTGTGCCCTGAAACTTCCAGCAGCCTTAGCCTTCCTGAGCACTAACCTCTTTCTTCTCAACTCTGTGAACCACAATGCTCTTCTTAGCACTCCCTTCCCTATATCACATTTTGCAAAGTGCCTCCAGGCAGAAAGCAGGGCAATCATAGGCCTCACCTCATTTGTTTTCCTTCTCTCAGCTTTATAATCCTGTGTTACCTTTGTTCAATATACAAAAACTGTTACTTCATATTTTTATTAATATCTATTATTTCTAGTTGCTTATAGCAGGTGGGCAAGTTTGGACCTGGTTACTCCATCATCGCTGGAAATGAAATTTGGTGTATCATTATCCATGCTTGGATTTCTCAGAGCTTCTTAATCTCTTTCACTGGTTTTTGAAAAATTCTAACCATTGTCTCAAATGTTATTCCTGCTCCAATCTTTCTCTCCTCTTCTTCTGGGACCCCCAGTTATATGTGCTTTACCTTTTGGCCATGTCCCAAATGCCTGTCACTGTCGGGAGCCATGAGGCCCGGCAACCGCTTATTCAAGATGGCCACGAGCCATGTGGATCTGCCTGATTACCTAAAATGGCCAACCAAGCCCGCACATTTACAAAAGCCCGCAAAAAGAGCTTGTAAGATTCCATTTACCCAGTGTGACGTAACCCTGGGCGGCCCGCACGTGTAAATCTCCATGGTAACTCCCGCCTTGGAAAGTACCGCCTAACTACTTCCTCCTTCTGCCCTATTTAAGCCTCTGCCCTACTGCCAATAAACGAGACTTGATCAGACTCCTGTCTTGTCTCCATTTCTTG
>CAUYSK010000986.1:0-92728 GCA_963575035.1 Avahi laniger
GTCCCAGAGAGGGTCACCACAGGGCAGAGCGCAGGCCTGGACCCCGACAAGCCGCTCCTGGAGCGCCCGGCGGCCCAGCCGGTGACGTGGTTCCGAGTAGACCGGTGGCGTCTATTAAAGACAAACTTGGCTGAGGTCCCCGGAAGAAAAAAACATATGCGGGTCCCCTCTGGTCCAGTTGCGCGTCCCTGAGCTCGTCTTGTGACTGAGTGGGAATGTTCTCCTCAGTCTCCTCAGCGGTGGCGGCGGCGGCGGCGGCGGCGGCCACGTTTAATTTTTGTTACGATTATTTTCTGCTTAAAGAAATCTGTAAGCCGGGCGCGGTGGCTCACGCCTGTAATCCTAGCTCTCTGGGAGGCCGAGCTGGGCGGATCGTTCTGAGCTCAGGAGTTCGAGGCCAGCCTGAGCAAGAGCGAGACCCCATCTCTATCAAAAAATAGAAAGAAATTAATTGGACAGCTAAAAATATATCTAGAAAAAAATTAGCCGGGCATGGTGGCTCATGCCTGTAGTCCCAGCTACTCGGGAGGCTGAGACAGTAGGATTGCCTGAGCCCAGGAGTCTGAGGTTGCTGTGAGCTAGGCTGACGCCACGGCACTCGCCCCAGGCAAGAGAGTGAGACTCTGTATCAAAAAAGAAAAAAAAAAAAAAAAAATCAGTGCAGATAAACTAAGAGGTTCATTGCTAGAAAATGAAGGAGTGCAATTACCTGTTATGTTTATTGTTGAGTGCCGTGGCTGAAGTGGGCATTATGTAATATCTTTAGATAGTAATAACAATAAGTTTTATATTCTACCTGTTTTCTTAAATTATTATCATTATTTTCTTATGTTACTAAATAGTTTTCTATAACATGGTTGTTTAACATATGTATAATGTCATAATTCCTTAGTTGTGAATACCTTAATTCATTGCTTTTTAACCTCCTTGTCCTGGCACACACACAATATTTATTAGTAGTTTTCAACATGTAAGCATGTGCACAAATGTATGTTTTCAGAATCATGTTAAAGAAATAAGATGATTAGATATAATTAACTTCAAAATCTTTGGTAAAGTGATCCTTGTTATGGTTTTTTTGTTGTTGAGGTGGTGATTTGAGTTTAACTCAGAATTTTTAGAAATGAGTTATAAACTCAAGGTAATCATTTTTCTCAGTTATCTGCTCACTGAATTAAACGATTCAGATTGAATTTCATTAGTCATTCTTTTAATACATGTTTGTATTATTGGGAATACTTCCTGTCATACCGAGCTTTCTTCCCAATAAATTAGTATTTCTTTGCTTGCTTATCTTTATAAGAATGTTCTAGGTGGGCATTTTCTAGGTTTTGAAGACTATGTTAAATGCATTTACCCTTTTGAGAAAATTATTTTTGGTAACAGGTTTCAGGGAAACCCTAGTCTTTTGATCCATTATATCTCAGGGCCACTTTTTTAAAACTCAAAGGTAATATATGCACACAGTTAAAAATCAAATAGAACAGATGGGCTTATTATGAAAAACAAGAGAAATCCTGCCCCACATTTCTCTATTCCCACTATCCCAAAGGCAGCCACTTTTAACTAATTTTATTTTGAGTTCTTATTGTGGTTTCCTCAGCCTATAGTAGGATTACATTTATATATTATTTCTTGATATTTCTATATATAGGTGGAAATGTGGCATTTGACAGTTCTAATAAACTTTCTTTTCCCTGATTTCTAGTGAGATTGAAAGCATTAAAAAACATGTTTTAAATTGACCAATACAATTGCATGTATTTATTATGTATAACATGATGTTTTGAAGTATGTATACTTTGTGGAATGACTAAATCTAGCTAATTAACAGACGTATTACTTCACATAGTTATCATTTTTGTGGTGAGAACACTTAACATCCACTCTATTAGCATTTTCTAGGAATACAATATATTCTTATTAACTGTTGTCACCTGTTGTACAATAGATCTCTTTAGCTCATTCCTACTAACTGAAATTTTGTATCTTTTGACCACCTCCCCAGCCCCAATACCTCTCATCCACTCCAACTCTGCCCCAGCCTCTGATAACCACCATTTTACAACTCTACCTCTGTGAAATCGGCTTTTTTAGATTTCACATGAGTGAAATCATTTGGTATTTGTCTTTTTATGCCTAGCTTATTTCATTTAACATAATGTCCTCCAGATTCACCCACGTTGTTGAAATAATAGGATTTTCTTCTCTTTTTTAAATGGCTGAATTTTATTCCATTGTGTATATATATAACATTTTCTTTATTCATTCATCCATTGATGAACACTTAGGTTGATTCCATATCTTGGCTATTCTGAACAGTGCTGCAGTAAACATGAGAGTGCAGATATCTCTTTGACATACTGATTTCATCTCCTTTGAATATATACCCAATAGTGGGATTGCTGCATCATATGGTAATTATATTTTTAATTTTTGAAGAACTTCCATGCTGTTTTCCATAATGGCTGAACTAATTTACATTCCCACTAACAGTGTGCAAGTGTTGTCTTTTCTCCATATCCAGACCAACGCTTGTCATATTTTGTCTTTTTGCTAATAGCTATTCTAACAGGTATAAGGTAGTTTAATTTGCATTGCCCTGATGATTAGTGATGTTGAGCATTTTTTCGTATACCTATTGGCCAATTTGTATGTCATCTTTTGAGAAATATCTGTTGAAGTCCTTTGCCCATTTTTATTCAGGTTGTTTTCTTGCTATTGAATTGAGTTGGTTATGTATTTTGGATATTAACCCCTGTCAGATGTATAGTTTGCAAAATAATGTTTTCTCCGATTCTGTAGGTTGTCTCTTTACTCTGTTGATTATTTCCTTTACTGTACAGAAGCTTTTTAGTTTGATGTAATCATATTTGTCTATTGTTGCCCAATAGTGTCATATTCAAAAGATGATTGCTCAGACCAGCGTCACAGAGCTTTCTTCCTGTTGTCTTCCAATAGTCTTATAGTTTTGGGTCTTATATTTTAAGTTTTTAATCCATTTTGAGTTGATTTTTTAATATGGTGTGAGATAAGGGTCTAATTTGAGAGCATTTTTGTTTTATTGACTATTTATAAACCTGTGTTTTACAAAGACTCATTTTTTTACTCCTTTTGCATGTAGGCCTTTGGGGCCATTTTCGCCTATATTCATACCCTAATATCATTTCTTACAACTTCACCATTTTGATGGGGACAAACAAGCACAAGAGAATCACTTCAAGAGTTAATGGCTAAAACCATCTACTCCAAGCATTTCTCCTGTCTTGCTCAGTTTTCAGACAGAGGTCATTCCCAAGTATAAGTACCCTAGCTAAATGGAGCACTGAGAGAAGACCTTGCCATAAGATAAGATCTTGTAAAAAGACACAAGAGATTTTAACCTTAAAATCAGGATTTGGCTTTTTATTCTGTTTATGACTTTCTTCCTCCTTGAGAGGTAGAGGATGAAGCAGGGAAGGAAGGGAGACGAAGAAGCTTTGAGATTCTCCTACTTGAACTTCAAATTCAAGTGTGACATTCCAACATTGAGTTAGAATTGCTTCATTAAACATATTTATTTCCAGTTTTTCATATTATTTTTGTCTTACCAAATCATGAAGCACAACAAATCAATATGGAACCCATTTGATACTGATGAATAAATGTATAGTTTCATTTATTCATTCGTATTCATTTATTCATTCAGTCACATTGTGTTAGTCTTTGGGAATATAAAAGTGATACTGTACTTGCTGTCACAGAATTTACAATCTTAGGATTGGTATGAGTATAATTGATAAAGATGTATTTGTGCTTCTTGGTAATAGATTGAATAATTCAAGAAAACTTGAAATTGGTGACAGGCTTTCTTTTCGATGGAATTTGATACTTACTTTTTTCTATTTTCATAAACACATTTATTAGCTTTTGATTTTTTAAAACTAGGAGAGAACAGAGTGTCTTGTTTGGCAGAAAGACCTAATATGTGATCCTATGAATTCTTCAATAGTTGTAAAACATAAACATTTAATAAGGAGTTCAGCAAAGTAGATTAAATATTGTTTAAAACACATGTTATAGTTGACCTAATGGCTCAATGGCCTGTTTCAGGAATCCATGAATTATCCCAAGGGGGTATATAGCAAAGTTTCCCAACACATACACTGAAATACTTGATTTTCACCAATACTATGCAGGGGAATTGAATAAGACATCAGAAAGCCATAAGAAAAAGAGAAACTTTGCCTTTTTTATTGCTTTTAGTAAGAAGTAGAAAACATTTTAGTGACAGGCTATGCTTCATCGTAAAAATACAATTGGGTGTTTTTAGGCATTCACAAATTTGATCTCATTGCATTTAGTGACGGATGTTGGTAAGCTGTGTGAGAGGGGGAGAAATTAAAGGTTTATACCTGTGTGTGGAATTCTTGGGTCATTGGGTATGCACATCTTGCACTTCACTAGATACTGCTGAATTGTTCTTTCCAGGAGCATCTGAGAGTTCCCTTTCTAAATTGCCTTGCTAAGAATTAGTATCAACAGAAGTTGTAATTTCTGTTTTGATAGGTATGAAATGTATCTCATTGTGATTTTAATTTACACTTTAGAAATGTCTAGTGAGGTTAATTATCTTTTCTTATCTGTTTGTTTGCCTTTTAGGGTTTCCACATGATGATTGCCTATTAGTGTTTTATGCCTGCTTTTATTTCTTGTGGAATATTTTAAATTACTGGAGGAGTTTTTTTTGTATTTTATGAATATTAATTATTTTACCGTATTTAAAAAAATGTTTTTATCAAATCAGGGTCTCACTATATTGCCCAGGCTGAACTCAAATTCCTAGGCTCAATCCATCTACCTGCCTCAGCCTCCGAAGTAGCTGGGACTATAGGTGTGCTTCTTTGAATGTATTTATTGCATGTATCTGTACCCAATGTGTAACTTGCCTTCAACTTCACGGTGTCTTTTGCCCCACACAAGTTTTAAAATTTACTATGATCAAATTTACCAATCTTTTTCTTTTATACTTTATGCTCTTTTGCCTTGTTTAAGAAATTCCTTTCTACCTCAAGGTCAAAGAGTTTCCTATATGTGCTCTACACATATCTTTTATCCAGTTAAAGATAATTTTTGTATATGATGTGAGCTAGAGTTTGGGATTGAATTTTTTGCATATGGATAACCAAGTATCTTAGCATAATTTTTTGAAAAGTTCATTGTCATATATCAAGTTTTCTGTTTATGTGAGGGGCCAGTTTCTGGTTCTAATTCTGTTCCATTGGTTTGTTTATCCCTATATCAGTATTTCATCTGAACTTTCTTAAAATGAAAAGAACGGTGGTTAGGTCTAAGCCTTCCTCCCAAAATTGATTTAACTGACAATAAACTAGAGGATTGTAATTAGTACATTAGTCCAACTAGCCGAAGTGAACAAGAACATTTTTTTCTGTAATGGTATTTCAGAAAAGCTTAGCTTAATTATGAAAGAATGAAAAAAAGTTCATAACTTTTTGAAAGTCAGAACTTCTAGATACTTTCAAATGGTATATTGAGCCTAATTTTTTTTTTAAAATCTAAGTTTCACTTTTAATGCCATTTGTTTTTTTCAGAGATATAACTGATGCATTTACTTACCAGTTTTACAGATTGGAATTATGGTTTGGCCATTGTATGAAAAGAATTTTAAAAAAATAGCAGCATGGGTCATGGGTAGTAATTAAGCAAATGGGTTTTTGAGTGACACTGCCTGTCCAGTGATCTGAGATCTAGGTATACTTTTATTAATAGTATTAGCTTTACAAAGCATTTGTGATGATAATGTAGGTTAAGAACCAAGTACCTGGCAAAGATCAAGAGCATACTAAATGGTTATTCCTCAAGTATCAGGACAATTACTGAGAGGGATGTGAGGAGATATATGTGAACATATGTATATATGAATATATATAAATATGAATGAGAAAGAAATGGCTTTTAGAAGAATTATTAAAGACAGAACAATAGGAGAAAACTAGCCTGTGTCCTTTAGCTGCAAAAGAAAGTGGAAGGCAGTGAGTCAGATAGTGACCAGTACAGGACACTAGGTGGTGCCATTAGCTTATACTACTTATTTGAAGTCTCAGAGCTGAGTAGCCTCTGGGAAGAAAGATAGAAAGGCAGTCACAAATTAAGGGGTTAGTCAGGAATTGCTTGTGTATTAAATGAGTGAATTGTCTTATTGAGTGTATTTCAAAGTAACATTACAGTTCATTTTGAAAAATTTCCTGAGATTTGTGTTTTAAAGCAGTTTGTCCACCAAATAGGCTGTATTTAAAAAATATTAAGAACAATCCTTTTTTTCTAATTTTAAAGATTATATATGAAAATGTATTTTCATTTAGAATTAAAATTAAAAAATAATTGAAATTTTCATGTTGAAATGATTCAGTCAAAAGGAACTTGGTGTTTTATTTTTTTAATTTATTTATTTTTTGAGACAGTGTCTCACTCTTGCCTGGGTTACAGTGCAGTGACATCATTGTAGCTCATTATAACCTGAAACTCCTGGGCTCAAGCAATCCTCTTGCTTCAGCCTCTTGAGTAGCTGGGACTAAAAGCGTACACCACCATGCCTCCAGCTAATTTTTCTATTTTTTGTGGTTACAGGGTCTCGCTGTGTTGCCCAGTCTGGTCTTGGACTCCTGGGTTCAAGCATTCTTCCCACCTCAGCCTTCCAAAGTGTTAGGATTACAGGCATGAGTAACCATGCCCAGCCAGAATTTGGTGTTTAATAAGCTTTAGTGGCCTTATTCTAGGTCAATGTACAATTCCATTGAGCTTTTTGAAATATGGTAGACCCTCCTTATCTGTGGGTTCTGCATTGGTGGATTCAACCAACTGTGGATCAACAATATTAGGAAAAAAAATTACATCAATACCGAACATGTACAAACTTTTTCCTAGTCATTATTGCCTAAACAGTATAGTATAATGAATATTTACATAGCATTTACACTGTGAGGTATTGTAAATAATCTAGAGATGATTTCAAGTATAGGAAATGATGCGCGTAGGTTATAAGCAAATACAGTTGGCCTTTGAACCACATGGGTTTGAGTTATGTGGGTCCACTTATGTAGATTTTTTTCTATAAATACAGTTGGCTCTCCATATGGTGGGTTCACTGTCAGCAAGCAAACATCGATGGAAAATACAGTATTCAAGGGATGAGAAATCTGTGTATAGAGAGGAGAGGGCCAGTTTTTCATATCTGCAAGTTGGGCAGGGTCCACTGTGGAACTTGAGTATGTATATGTGGATTTTGGTATGCGCAGGCAGTCCTGGAACCAATCCCCTCGCAGAGACTGAAGGATGATTGTAGTGAAAATGGTTCCTTGATTCCTGGTTTTTGGTTTTTTTTTAAAAGATTCCATAATTAAATGCATTATTTGATTTCTGGAGATGAATTGCACCATTAAATTTTTATTGATATATGCATTGTGCAAGTGACAGAAACCCCAACTCAATCTGGATTAAGTAAATGGAAGTTTATTGGGTCACATATCTAAAAAGATCATGATATGGCTGATTTTTGGTGAAGCTTGATCCAGTGGTTCAAATAATGTTATCTGGACCTTCTTCAACTGTTAGCTCTGTTCCTTGGTATTAATTCCATTTACAAATAGGATACTATCTTCTGGAGGTAGGATAGCTACCATCAGCTATTAACTTAAATTCTTCTCACTTTTTTGTGTGCATCTATTCTATTGACTTCCAAATCAGGTATGGTATTATGTTACATTAGGCTCTTTGGCTTGGTTTGGGCTCTACACCTACTCCCAAAACTGGAGATAAGAGTTAGTACTGCTGGAAATTTATGGATTAAGAGTATAGGAGGGAAAGTTCCACAAAGCAAATTTGGATCTTGTTATGGGAATAAAGAGTAGTTGTAAAATGGCAATTATTTCTTTAAGAAAGTCATCTTAAAACTGTTTCCCTTGAATAGTCTTTAAAAAAAATCTGTTTTAATTCTTTCAATTTTATTTCAGTAGAATTTGTTTCTACTTTCAGCTCGTCTCTGCTACTTAGTAGTTGTGTGGTTTCTTAGAGTCCATTTCCTCACTGCAAAATTGGTAATGTGAAACCTGTTGATATAGTTATCAGTATGATAAAACAAGATAATGTAGGTGAAATACTTAGCGTACTGCCTGGCATATATTAGATATTCCAGAAATGTTAGTTCACTTATAAGAATGGTTATTAGCCCTACACTTTTGAATTTTTATTAGCCCTTACTAGATGTTTTAAATTAGTTTATAATCTGTGAGTATCACAAATATAGTAAATTTATAATGATCGATTTTCAAATTACCAATTATTGATTATCACTTTCAGAGCTTAAAATGACAGTTGGCAGATATTATCCTATTCATGACTTACCTGTGTTTGTATGCTAGTATTGAATGTGTAGATTTAGCTTCTGCAGGTTTCTTGTAATTAATCTAAGTTGGGAAATATAAATTATCTTTAAAGACGAGCAATAAATATTGTGAAATTATGATGAATGGTTTTATTGTTTGGGGAAATAATATAAACTGCTTCATATGTTTTAAGAATAGAAGGAAGTTGGCAGCAAGGGAGAAAGATGAATGATTAAGTATGGTTTAAACTTGTTTTTTAATTAAAGTGCTTCATTGCTGTGTACAATATTCAGAAATGTATTTTAAATGTAACATTAATTTTTCAATTACCATTCATCTTTATTAGAAAATATTGCTTGTATTTATCATAATTTTTTCCCTACCAACTATAAGGCTTTTATAATCCATTTAAGTTAACTGGTGTGTAGTCTGAAGAAAAGAGCCTCCATAATGGTTTTTAAACTGTTGGAGCATTAGAGATTTAGTAACCTACATTTTCAGTACCTAACAATACACCTGAAACTCTTGATAGTGATGGAATAGAACTAATTATTTTTGTTATAAAATAATAATAGTGATACATCATCATTTGACTTATGGCATGCTTAAATCTGGTCAGTTATGAGCTGTGTTATATTGGTATATTTTATTCAGAATTGAATAAAATTTACTAATGTTCACCAAATAACATTTTCTAGACACAAATAAAACCACGAGACCAGAAGATGGTGTAAACTGACATGGTCGGTCATTTTATTGTTGTTTATTATGTTTGTCATTCTGTAATATGTTTGTTGTATTTGTGTTGTAGTTGCAATTTATTTTTAAGAACGTTGTGTTGGCTAGGTGTGGTGGCTGACGCCTTTAATCCTAGCATTCTGGGAGGCTGAGGCAGGAGGGTCGCTTGAGGGTAGGAGTTCTCGACATGACTGAGCAAGAGCAAGACCCCATCTCTACTAAAAATAGAAAAAAATTACCTGGACGTGGTGGTGCATGCCTGTGGTCCCAGCTGCTTGGGAGCCTGAGGCAGGAGGATCACTTGAGCCCAAGAGTTTGAACTTGCTGTGAGCTAGGCTGATGCCACAGTACTCTAGACAAGGCGACAGAGTGAGAGTCTATGAAAAGAAAAACCAAAAACAAATGTTGTGTTATGTAGGTGTAAAAGCAGTAAGAATGTAAAATACTAATAAAGAGTGAGTTATCAGTCTGATGGTAATTAAAAGTAGAAAAAATTTTAAAAAATGATGAAAAATTTGTTCAACCATAGGAATTATTTTGAAGAACAAAGTAAGTGATTAAACATGAAAAGTACTGTACGTGTGCCCCAAAGAGCTATTGTTTATGGGTTATAGTTATTGATACTTGCCATATCAGAAATTAAAATGGAGATAGTTAAAAATATATTTAAAGATAACTATAATAAACTCAATAACTTGTTAATATAATCACATTTTTTGAAAAATAGCTATATTTTCCAAAGCAAAAAAATTATAAAAAGAGTGATATTGTCTTACACTTTTGCAAATCTCTTTAATGTCTGATTTTGTAGAGGACAGCTGGATATTCCTATGCTTCTGCAATCAATCTGTTATAATATATTTTGGTTGAAGTACAGTGTACGAATGAAATATGGTCTCATACAGATACATACATTATAGCTGGTATTGCTAGTAAGAGCACAGTAAAAGTACCAAGAAAAATATCTCTGAAAACACACATATTATTATCCTAGATCTATTACCTGAAAGAATTCTAAAAAAAAAAAAAACAAAAAACAAAGCAATAAAAACCAAGGATACACAAGTATCCATTCCATTAGCTACTAAAGTAATGTTATTATATGTTATTTAACCTATGGAAAGCTTCACTGTATAGTTGTCTGAGAATAAAATTGTAGAGGGCAACTCATTTTAGCCTTGTGGATTTCCTGAAAAGATTTCGAGGGATACTCGTGATCCCTGGATTATACTGTGAGAACTGCTGGCCTTTGCCATTAAAAGTAAGTACACTAAGGGACATTGATAGAAATTCTTTTGAATTTACAGGAGAATCTGGCCACCAATATCAGATGTCTATTGATCTTATGTTAAAAGACTAAGAATTTTAAAGGCTAAAGCAGTATGTAGGTGCTGTTGGTCAAACTTGTCACAGCCAGAAGTAATTCTATAGGCTTAAAGATCTTTAAATCCAGATAATATCCAAATAAGTGGCAAAGCAGCAATTGTGGATACCATATCTGCTAAAAAGCTTCGTATGGCACTTGGGCAGAGATCATCAAAACGAGAGGAATTACTTTTTGAAAGAAGACAGGCTAATGGCCAACAAACATATGAAAAAATGCTCAGCGTCTCTAATCATCAGGAAAGTACAAATCAAAACCACAATGAGATATCACCTAACTTCCGTGAGAATGGCTTTTATCAAAAATTTCCAAAACAACAAATGCTGACCTGGATGTGAAGAGATAGGAACACTCATACACTGCTGGTGGGACTGCAAACTAATACAGCCTGTATGGAAAGTAGTATGGAGATACCTCAAAGAACTAAAAGTATACCTACCATCTGATCCAGCAATCCCACTACTGGGTATTTACCCAAAGGAAAAAGGGACATTTTATTAAAAAAGACACCTGCACCCGAACATTTATAGCAGCACAATTCACAATTGCAAAGATGTGGAAACAACCCAAGTGCCCATCAATACATGAGTGGATTAATAAAATGTGGTATATGTATACCATGGAGTACTACTCAGCCATAAAAAAATGGTGAACTAATACCTTTTGTAACAACCTGGATGGAACTGGAGACTATTCTTCTACATGAAGTACCCTAAGAATGGAAAAACAAACACCCCATGTATTCACTATTAAATTGGAACTAAATGATCAACACTCATGTGTATATATGGTAGTGAAATTCAACAGAAATCATCAGGTGGGAGGGTGTGGAGGGGATGGATAAATTCACACCTAACAGGTACGATGCACATTATCTGAGTGCTGGGCACACTTATAACATTAAATCAAGCTGCACAAAAATAATTTAGGTAATCAAACATTTGTACTTCTGTAATATTCTGAAATTGAAAAGAAAAGAACACACACATGCACACACACTTACACACAGGATTTCCTCAGCAGGTTGGGATGGAGGAACAGTGCCTTATAGCCCAGGATGGATCTTGACTCCTTGTGTGAATGTTTCATCCTTTGTGACAAATCCAGTAAAGATTAGTTTTGTAATTCTACTGAATGGCTTCTTGCCTGCTAGCTGCCCCCAGACAATAGAGTTTTATCACACCAAATCACCATAATAAGAATCTTTGCCAATGTTTCCCCTGGGTAAATAGCTGCTTTTTGACTAAGCTTGCCTTTCGGGGTAAATGGTTAAAAACCTATGTGTCTCATGTCATTAACCAGTTAGCAGATAAATAGTTCTATTCAGTAATTTTTTTCTGATGTAGACAGTTATAAATTCGCATAAATGAAGGAGGCAGTTTTCATCTGGAGCCCCCACTTAGCAATTTGTGTTATTAATGCTTGCCAAATAAAATGAAAGCTCTTCATTTGCTTGGCAAGCAGCTGAGTTTGTTTATTATGCACCCTCCGGCTCCAGTATTCTTTTCTGGTTACTGGTGCTGGAGCCTCTCTGAAGTCACAGCCTTTTTAACTCAGAAGCAAGCAGACCTTGTAGGATTGCCCTGAGTCCAGAGAGAACTCTGTCTGATGGAGAGGGACCAGCATTCAGCTGAGCATGTGTGGTTCTTTGCAAAATCCCCTATATAATATAGTTAGGTTTGAATTAAGAAAGAATAAGGACCAAGTTACTGATGAGAAAAGTTGGTCTAAGAGAAGAATCATGCTTTTCCCAGGGTCACACAATTAATCTAAGTGGGGGCAAAACAAGGGTCCACACACCAGTCTTCTAAGACACACCATCCACACCCTCCATCCTTTACATGACTCTTTTGGGTTAAGGTAACAGTCTTCACAAAGGACCTGTCAAAAAGCTCCCTGGGAGAGAGCAAACTCAAATGCCTTGTCCTTCTACTTAAGCAATTAACATGAGTTCTTTATCTGGGAAATTACCAATGACAGCTGAGTCAGCAAGGTAAAGTGGAACCTCCTAACTTCCATCGAAGTTGGAAGCATCCCAGACTTCTGAGGCCAATGCTATAAGAATGGACCCAGCCCTGGGAGCTGTGCCCTTGTAGGGTATCTCCTCTGCTCATCTGGGAACTTCCTCCTCTCCTGTGTCCTTTGGTACTTTTGACCAACCTTCTGCTCTGGATTTTTTTTTTTTATAATGATCCCTTAACCTTCCTGATTTCCTGTTTCTGATTTCCCTTTCCTGCAAATCAGGTCTTCCCCCTAACCTGAGATCAGTTCTGTTCTTGTTGAGGGACATTAAGAAGGAGCTCAGCTGCTCAGCACCTCATCTGCTTGGCTGCCAGCCTGTACTGACCTCGTGTCCAGCTTCAATGACTTTTATGGTGACCGAGTCCCTGACTGAAGGAGGGAGAACAATGAGATAGTTGTATTTATATTTTTGAAGGGTTCAGACAACCACTCTCTACTGACTCAGGGCTTTGACTCACTCAGGATTTCCCTCCACTGGGAAATCTGTGGCTGAGGAATAGGGCAGGTCAATCTACTTGGCCAAGTCTGCCCACGGCTTGAAAGACAGATGGCCGAGGTGGATGCAGCTAGAGGAGACAAGTAGCTGAGCAGCCAGGAAGTCCCATGCAGAGAATCAGAAGACAAATTTTAATGCCAAATATCCTTGGCTTTCCAAGCCCAGGAAACCCAGCAGATACCAAAGGGAAATACATCTTTGAAATCTCTTCTGAAGGACATAGGACCCAGAGGTTGTCACTGGTCAGAAAACTATGGAGTCCATTCTGGCCGCCCTCTCTACTTCCAGGACTAGTGATTTATGACATGAGGTTGGCTTATGAGATGCCAATGATGTCCTATGTAGAAGGGGTAGACAAAAAGACCAAAAAAAGAACGTCTGAAATCAGACTTGGGCCATCTGATTGTAGCTTAACCTTTCTGTAGAAATGTGTTTTTTTTTTGGCACTCCTTATTTCCAGCTGAAGCTGGAAGGCTTCATGCTGACAGAAAAGGCCATCTGTTTGGGGAGGTTATCATTATTATTATTTGTTTAATGTTGAGAGCTAAATGGCTCACTTTGGCAGGCTCCAGAGGTTTGCATAATTCAACTGAGAATCTCAACTTAGAAGTGGCCACCTGAGGACCTTGAGACAAAACAACAAGCAAGCAAGGAACACAGTACCTTCCCAATGACTGCCTCCCAGTCTGACTTTTTGTGTTTTGTGCAAGGACAGAACAAATGCAAAAGGAGTTTGGAGAGTTTGACTTCAAAAAGACGTGAGGGAGAGGTACAGAGAACAGCATTTTGAAAGCTGTGTGCTGGTGGTGTTTTCCAGAACATCTTGTTGACTAATTAAAGAATCAGTTTTGTTTCCTGCATAATAAGAAAAATTAAATATCCCTGTATGGATGATCTATTGCCAAAATAGTGCTGTAGAATAAACTGCTCCAAGACTCGGTGGCTTAAAACAATAATCGTCTATAAGTTGTGAGTGTGAACATCAGCTATGGGAAGACAAAGTGAGTCCACAGGGCAGCAATTTAGGCTGTGCTTGGCTGGCTACGTTTTCAGGTTCTGGCCAGACTCTCTCACGTGTCTGATCTAGCATGGCCTCAGCAGGGATGTCGGATGACTGGGGGCTCTCTCCATGTGATTCCGCTGGATGTAACCTCCAGCAGGCTGGCTCAGGCATGTTCTCCTAGCAATTATAGAGAAGCAAGTGTAAAAGCAAAAGAGTGTGCAAGTGCTTTGCATTAAATTTGCTACTGTGTCATTGTTCAAAGCAAGTCACGTGACCAAACTGAGAGAACGGTAGTGCACTCCCAGAGGCAGGACACAGGGAGGCTACAAATTGGGGCCATTAATGTAGTCACTCTACAACACCCTAAAAATCCAGCTTGCTCAGTGGTGATACTGCCAAATCCTTGGTAATTGTAGGATATTGATGACATTCAGACAAATTGCACCTTTGGGCAATCTGGTCTCCAGTGCATTGAACACTGAGCCCTGGTTCCTGCCCACTCTCTCCTCCCAATCTGATTCTAATTGACTCCTCATTCTAACAGCAGCCTCTCACTACTGGAACAGCCACTGTACAGTCAGAGCCCAAAGCAAGAGCCACTCTCACTGTGCGACATCAGCTGCTTCTCCCTGTGTGTTGGAGGGAGAAGATGAATGTGTATAGAAGCCCAGAGGAGAAAACAAAGTATAACTACAGATCGGAGAGTGAGGACAAGGCTGTCTTGTAAATGTATTTAAAGTGCAGATTCTCAGAGAAGAGAGTGACCTGAGAGATCAGACCCCCGGAGGCAGTGATCTCCGTGCCTGGTTACCACCATAATATATTCAGGAAATCTCAAGTTATGAACTTCAGCCTCTTAGAGTTTGCTGCTTTTATTTTAGCCTCAATGATGTATGAAAAGCAAAGCTGCTAGGTCCATGAAATTAAGGAAGAGAGTTGATTATGTATTCTGACTTCCTGTCTCTCCCTCTCCCTCCCCTGCTCCATGTAGGAGGCTTCACCCTTGCACACTCCTAGGGACAGCCCTCTGAGCCCCTTCCTAGTTCTTTTTTCCTAATCTAGGCATTGAGTTGGCTTTGTCCTCTTGCCCTTACCTGCCACTCTCCTTCCCGCAAGAGTAGAGTCTGTTCTATCTTTGCTCATCTTCCTTGGTCCTTCTTTTTTATTCCTTTCTTTCAAGGCCTAAGCTTCACCTCTTTATTCCCAGGAAAGCATTTCTTGGCTATTTCCCCCATTTAAGACAATTGGCTAAAGTATGTAGTGATTATATTGTGGAAAAAGAAAGGAATATTCTCTGAATATCAGGGTTTTGATGTCACTGGAGGTCTACAAATATCCTATCAAGAATTATTTAATCCATTCCTCCTTGCTTTACAGAAGAGGAGCTGATACTCAGTAGGACAAAGGATTTTATATGTAGATATATGTAAATTTGTCATGGAGCCTGAACTTAAGTCTAAGGACTCCCAACTCTGAGCTGGGAATGGATGTCATCATTCATCCAATGACGTTCAGAAATAGCAAAAATGTTTCCCAATTTCTGGAAATGTTCAAGAAAAAGACTTGGACCATTTCATCAGGAAGGATTGAGTTAAATGGTCCTTGAGATCCTTTCTAACTTTGAGATTCACAGACACTTAATCAGCTCCTCAATTTACAGATGAAGGAACCCAGAGAAGTTAAACAAATTATCTGTATCCTGTTGGTCTCAGAGCTGGATCTTTCTCTGTACTTTTTGTCTTAAGGGTATTTCACCTAGATAAGAACTTGCTATCTTGAGTGTTTCTTATCAAGATTAGCTTCCTATTTCCTGAACCTAAGTGCCACAGAGCGGGAGTAAAGATCCTGTGCTCCTTATTTTAATTTGCTGGATTCATTTAAGTTGTTTCTGGGGCCAGGAACCGATTTTTAATATTTTCTGTCAAGTTGCCCTGAGGCATTGAACCCTAGTTTTTGGATCATTTAAAGCAATTAATTTTTTTTTCTTTTGCTTTCTCAATTCCTTTGGAAGAAACAGCAAGAGAAAAGCAATTTTTGAAGGATCAAACATCTTACATTCCTTTCTCAGATGATGAATTTCTCATCTCTAATGTTCTTTTTTTCCTTCTTTAAATCAGTGCTACTAAATTGTCTCCTTAATAGTGAAGGAGAGAAGCTTATACCACTGGAGTTCTGGGGATACAAATTCTAAGATCTGAAGCCTTTGTTCTAAAAACAATGAGAATTTCACATTCTACTCTCCAACCTATACATGTTTGTTTTTATCTGAAAAACATGTTTCAAATTATATACCATTAACTATAATTGGTGCTGCAGGAAGGTCTGCCGTGTTTATTCCTTGGCATCATCTGCCCCAGTGATACTGTTACACGTCCTCTTGGCATTGCAATAAATAGTCTAGATTAAAGAAGCATGGCTTTAAACATCAGGTAGGGATTGTGGATCTTCCCAGTCTAGCCCTAGAAACCATGAGATCACTGAAGGATGTATCCAATAACTGTTTATATTGAATCTCCCCCAAAGATGTTAAAATTATTTTCTGTCCCATTAAGGAGTAATACCTTCATCAATGTGCATCTCATATGTAATGTCTTAGAATATCAAGAGCTAACATTTATTGAGTGTTTTATGCATTAACTCCAGCCTCACAACAACCCTATAAACAGTAGGGTTTCATTTTCATTTTCTATTCTCAAATGATGAAATGGAGCCACAATGGAGTTAAGTCACCTGCCCAAGGTCACATAGCGAGTAACGAGGATGGTGAGGATGAGACCCAGCCACCGTAAGTGAGAACCACTGCGCTAGCGGGCTCTTCTCCGTGTGTCTTCCGTTTCTTGGCAAATGTTTTCTGCTCCAGTGGATCTGCCTGCCTCTTCTAAATGTATTGTGCTAGAAGCAAATCCCAGGACTGTGCACCACAAGACAATGTGTTGTTTCTTCTCTGCCTCTTCAGCCAGGGAGACAACAAAAGAGCTCTTTGGCCATTTTCAAATAGCTCCTGTCCTTTTAAGATAAGGGAGTACATTTGTATCAAAAGCAAAAACCAAATCAAACACAAACAAAAATGCAGTGACTCAGATACTGCAGGGAACTAAGCCTGGAGACACTCAAACTAGCAGAGCTGAGGTCAAACAGAAGCTCAGGGGTGTCACATTAATCACCTGCAAGGACAAAACTCAATCATTGCAGAAAAAGCTTCTGTGGAGAGAGTCCCAGTAGCTGTGTTCCTGTTTCCTTACTTTTTCCCTGCGCGACATCTGCCCGCCTGCATTCCCTTCTAACCACACTCCTCTTTCCACCCCATCAGAGGCTCAGCCATCTATCCTGGCTTGTGTCATCTGAGGATATTCTGGGAGCAAGGACAGTGCTATCCCTTTGATCCACTTCTTCTTGGAGACGATTCTACTCTTCCCCAACCCTGTTCCCTTGAACCTGGGATGGATGGTATGACGCCACCAGCACACCAAGGAAAGGGAGCTTCAGTTCTCAGCTCTGGTCCTCTAAATTCCATGGAGCTCTTTATAATTCTACCTTGTTTTCCCTTCATTCAGAAGTATTTATTAAACATCTACTATGTGCCACGTTCTGGAATAGAGGCTGGAGATAAAATAGAAGAACACATGTGCTGTCAACATCTGGGCAGAAGAGAGAGAGGGAGAGTAAATAACACGAATACATGCGAATGTAAGCTGGATAAGTGCTCTGAAGCAATGTGTGTCATGATACTATGAAAGCATTGAGCAGATGCACCTGACCTTGCCAGAGAGAGTAAGAAAGACTCCTGTGAAATCTACAGAATGATCAGATATAAGTTGGGTGAAGGTAGAGAGAGGGGAGTGTATTCCAGACAAAGGGAACAGCATGGAATACCATTGAGGCCAGAACACAGAGACCACAAAAAAGGGTGACAGTGACATAATATGAGGCCACAGAGTTGGGCAAGATCATGCAGAATCTTCTAGGTCATATGGATGACTTTATCCTAGAAGCACGGGAAGCTATTGAAGTGTTTAGAAGAAGTGTAGAGAAGGGTTGGGAATCTGATGTAATTGGCTGTGGTCTGAAAAGGTTACTCTGGCCTCCATGTGTGGAGAATGGATTAGGAAGGAAGAGAAGGAGAAGTTGAGAAAATGAATTTAAAAGGCTGTTAGGGATGTTTAAGCAAAATAGCTTAGACTAGAATACTGATTATAGACATAGAGATATATGGATAGGTTAGGCAGATACTGGCAAACAAATTCAACAGGAATTGGTGGTGGACTGGTGTGGAGGGTGAAGAATGACTTCTAGTTTCTGGTTTGTGTAACTGACAAATTGCAGGCCATTCAATGACATAGGGGGAGCCAGGAGAGGGCCAGGTTTGGGGATGAAAATCACATTCAGTTTCAGACCATTTTTGAATTTGAAGTACCTTTGGGTTTGTAATGAAGGTACTAAGTAGACTGTCAGATATGTGGGCCTCTGGTTTAGAAGAAAAGTCTGAATGAGAAATGTGAATTTGAGAGTCATTGGCACAGATTAGATCATTAAAACCACGAACAGGGGGATTACCTGGGGGGAGAATGTACAGTGAAGGAAGGAGAGAATTGAGCCTAGAATTGAGTCTAGAATTGAGCCTTAAGTAATTCAAAATAGTTATTTCCCATAAAGATGGGAAGATTTGCAAAGGAAAGTAAAAACAAGCAGTTGGAAAGGCAGAGGAAACTCAGGAGACCAGGGTGTTAAGGAAAACAGGAAGAGAGTTCTTTAAGAAGGAAGAAGTCATCAACTGTGAACACTCAATACTGTTGAGTGGACAAATAAAATGGTCACTGAAGAAGATGTCTGTTGGATTTAGTGACTTAAATTCATCGATGTCCTCATCAAGAACTGTTTGTGGAGTGATGAGGACGCATGGCAGACGGGAGTGGATTGAGGGTGTCTGGGAGATGAGGAGACAGAGGCAGCAAGTACAAATGACGTTTCTGAGACGTTTGGCTGTGAGGGGCAGGCGGGAGGCAGGGTGAGGGCTGCAAGACCAGGCTGCTGCTTGCCTTGGCTTTAGCTCCTGTTTCTCACCTCTTGGTTTGGACGATTCCTTTCCTTCTTCAGCCCAGACTCTCAGGCTGAAGAGTGTGTGCGCGCGCGTGCGCTATGACGATTTTCACTCCTCCCCTGGTTGTGTTCCTGGATGCAGTTCCAGGTGACTACCTACCATGGTCCCTCCCTCAAGACCCCTCCCACTGACCAGGTTACTGGAACAAACCCCTGCCAGGCCTGCTCAGACAGTGGGGATGTTCTTAGGCTGACACCACTTAAGAACAGAAGTGAGGGAGATCTGTCTTGAAATTAAATGTACAGATTTGATTACAAGAAAAATAATTGTGTGTCTGCCTTGAGTGGAGGGATGGGGTGGGTGGAGGTGGGCTGATGCCCAACTCAAATGCTTGGTCTTTTTCTAATCACTTGAGTTGAATCACCAGCCCCTTCCACGCTGGAATATGCTGGAAATCATAGCCTTGATAATAGCAGGTGGCATTAATTGAGCTATTACCATGTGCCAGGCACTGTGCTGAGTGTTTCACATAGATCTTACCTTTTAGTCTTCACAACTATAAGATATATACTATTTTTATCATCACCATCTTGCATAAAAAGCCTCAAGGACAATGAGATTTAGAGATATTAGTGGTGGAGCCCCGAGCCCATCAGTCAAACTCTAGAACCTGTGCTCATCCCCACCCCACCCTACATCCTCTCAAATCCTGTCATGTGAGAGCATTTGGGTGGATCATCTCCCTAAGGACTGGGGAGCTGAAAATGGCTACATCCCTGTGCCCATTTCCGAAAGAAAACAAGCACCCATGAGATTTCTGACTTTTCCTGTTTTCAGCTAGATAGAGGGAACAAGGTTTAGTGGAAAGGGTTCTGCACCCAGGATCAGAAGAACTGGATTTCAAGTAGGACACTACTACTTGCTAGCTGTGTGACTTTGGGAAATTCTGTTCACCTCTCTGAGCCTCAGTTTGCCATTGGTGAATTAGAAGTAATATCCCCTGAAGAAGACATGCAAGGCATTTTCATATCTATTATCTTACTAAGTCTTTATTCTCTCCAAAAATCCCATATAATTTTTAGTAATCCCATTTTTCAGCTGAGCAAATTATTCTTGTTGAGATAAATGCCTGGTACCTTTCTCCGGATATAAGCTCCCACCTGTGCGCGGGTCTGGCCCTCGTTCCTATCTGCAGAATCTACTATATTAGCCACTTCCCACCATCCTCTGAGAGGTTATCTAGTTTCCAAGCCCCCACTCCTCCCAGGCCAGCCATCTCCTTCATCTCTTCAGTCAATAGGTAATAACTGCATATCTACTCTGGGAAGGACCTTGTGTCACTGGGGAAAAGGGGACTTTCTCAGCACCCTTGGATGCTGGCATGATAGACAACCTCCAACTGTTTGATAGAGCTATTGTGTTTTCAGGGGAGCTGAGTCTCTTCTGCTAATTCCGCTTCATCTCAGTGGAGCCCACGTCTTTATTTGCATGCCTGCTGGGACTCCCACACCAGGGAAGTGGGGAGGATGTGGTGGGGGGTATGTATCGGGGAAGGATCATTAGCACTTGCTGATACTGTCCATGAAGGAAGGGCCCCCACACTGCCCAGCGGGCCTGGAGTCCTTGGTGCTCATTTAGAGCACCCAGCTGGGCCAAAGCCTCTACTCTGTGGGCAGAATGAGCCCAGTGACCATGGTTATAAAAGGGTAATAGCAAATGTGGCTATTAAAAACTCAGCCCCAAGCAGGCATGAGTTTCAAATGGTAAGAAAACAGGGAGCCAGTTCATTGTGTGTTATCTCGACCTGAAAAAAGCACTGTCATGACCACAGGCAACCATCACCCTTGGAAATGTCTATTTGTCCTTAGATATTCACATGTCATTTTTTCTTCCTGAGGCTGTGGATGGAGATATACTTCCTCCATTGGGGGGGGTGGGCGGGGAGCTGGGGGCTTACTGGAAGAAGCTTCTACTCCCGAGGCAGGAAGCCTGCATGTGGTGTCAGCTCCACCTCTCAGCCACAGACCTGGCGTAAGGTCTTGTCTTCTCTGCTCTGATGCTGTTAATAACTGACACTGCTTCCTGACATGCTTCAAAATCAGCTGCAGGAAGAATTGTTTTCTTGTCTTTTCTCAGGTTTTTAATTATACAAATGCGATCTCAGCCAAAACCCTAAGGCAATTTTAAAGATTTCTCAGGAATATGAGAATATGCACCTAGTTTGTGTTTATAGTCTTATACTGATAGAGTACAGATACTTTGTGTCTATATTCTTACGTTGACACGCTAGCTTTGCCGAAAAGGTGACTTTAGCAGGATTTTCTAGCTAATGACTAAGAATGTTGAAGTTCGCATTTGTGCCTAGTCCAATATTAGCCTTTAAAATTGATGCAAATTTAATTTTAAACAAATTTAGGTGGAAATAACTTAAAAACAAATGATGGGGGTAAAGGATTGATTTTTTTTCTCTAGGCTTACTTTTCTGGGCACTTACAAATTAGGAATTACAATAATTAAAGATAATTTCATCATTAAAAAACAATCCCCCTCCCCAGCCCATCCTCTCTTGCTGGAGAAGCAATGGCTTGTGGCTAACGTCTTTGTTTGTGACTATCTAGAAAGTCTTCCAGCCAGGAGGTGGCGCTGCAGTCTGTTGCCAACAGAACTTTATGGTTTGTCAACAGGTTGCTTTGTTTGTTTTTTCAGTGTAACCTTAACACATACTTAACACTTTAACCTTAATTTGGTAGCTTTTTTTTCTTACCTTTCTTGTTCCTCCTTTCCCTACTCTTCTATTTCCTTCACTCCTCCCTCTCTCCTTCCACTCTTCCTTCCTTCCTTTTTTCCTTCCTTCATATTATGACAAATTTTACCCTAATTTAGTCCTGTACTATGTCAAAGGTCTTAAAAAACTAATGGTTCATTCTGCTAGACATGTTCATCCTGCGTGTGTGTGTGTATGTGTGTGTGCATGTGTATATGTATTGATGTTGCTTTTCCAGTATTTTCCACCACTATTCCAAAATTCTATCTTTTATCAGTGGCACATAAAGATTTTCATATAGTAACCAAACTACAGTTGAGATTCTACCCTGAAGTTGACATAATTTTATTTTTGATAAATATTATTTTTGTTCTTTAGAGCATCATCTTGACAGCCTGGGCCACCGTGAATGAAGTGACAGAGAATTAATGGATAATTGGTTCAAATCCTTCATGTTGCAGCATTAGAAATAAGCTGTTTGTCAATGTAGTGTTCTGAAAAAACATGTGCTGATCAGTGAAGCCTTGCCTAGTCTCCACATCATCCATCTTGCTGTCTTTTCAGGGTATTATTTTTGGCCCTGGTCATACACATATTTGGAATTTATACCTGGGACAAACTTGTGAAGTCAAAAATTCCCCGGGTCCCAGCGTAAATGCAAAACTTTGAACAAAGATCTCGGGGACTCCTTTTCAAGATGTTCATTGTAATTCCTAAGAATTTTATTTTCCCTCTTCTTCTCCCACCCTTTTTATCCTAGCAGAGTGAGCATATCATATATTTTCAGGTTTGAAAATTCTGACATTTGGTAGGAAGTTGTCCTGAAAGCCATTGACTTTCAGGACAATGGCTCATCAAGAAACCATCACCGTTTATGCCAGAAAACTGCTTCGTATCTAATATAGTCGCTCAAAGAATCCAGCCTGGAAAAATCTGATCCCTGGTGTTGGCTGGCTCCTTTGTGCCATTCAGAGGTTAGTTGTCATTCTTCAGAGGAGCCATCCTAGACTTCTCAATTCTAAATAGTTCTCTAGGCACTTGCCATCACATTGACCCATTTCAATTTTCTGGTTTATTATATCTGATATTTTCTTTCTTATTGTTATCCCCCAAAAGAATGACAATTCCATGAGAGCAAGGACATTTCTGCTTTATTTGCTGTTGAATCTCTAGCACTAGGTCAGTTAGCTCTTGCTGTGTAACAGCCATCTCTGAAACTTAGTAGCCTAAAACAACAAAGCTCTTGTTTATTTGCTCATGGTTCTGTAGGTCAGTGATTTGGGAGGGGCTCTGCTGAGATAGTTTATCTCCCCTCAACATGATATCAATGGATATCAGCAGGGTTCACTCATACATTTGCAGTCAGCTAAGGGATGATGACCCATGCACATGACTGGGGCTTGGCTGGCTGTCAGCAAGGATCATGGAGATAATTGTGTGTTCATGTGTTCCTCTTTGTCCAGAAAGCTAGCTTAGATGCATTCATATGGCGATGTTCACAGGGTTCCTGAAAGGAACAAGAGAGTACAAACTCCAGTGATCAAGCACTTTTCAAGACCCTGATTACATCTCACTTGCTAATATCCTTATTGACCAAATCAGCTTATATGGTCAAGCCCAAATTAAAGAGGTAGAGAAATATACTCTTTTGATGGGAGAAGCTTCAAGGCCACTTTACAAAGGAGCTACAGGATGGAAAGTGGATACAGAGATGGGAAGAATTTGTGACTGTTTCCGCAATTTATGGCAAACACCATAGCAAAGCACCTAGTGCATGTTAGGCAATCAATAAATATTTGTTGAATAAATAAATGAATGAAAAATGAACTACCCAAGTTGACAAGGTAAAGTCTCAGGTCCCTCGCTTCAGTTCTAGTTTCTATTACTAAGAATCATGTTCATCACATCATGGTCTCTACTCTTAAATTGAGAGTTCATGTTTTAAAGCAGTTTAAAGGTCTGCCAGAGGTTCATAACAACAGCACTCATCCCCTGGGGTGTGTGTTTGTGAGAGCTTTTGTACACACAATGGTGCATATGCTTCAGTGAGAAAACTAAACGTGTGTCAAGAATAATAGAGGCACAAACCTACCAAGCTGGGAAATAAATAACAGTGAATTCAGAAAGTCAGTTACCAATGGGTCAGATTTTTTCAATCACCTGTAATTCTTGTTTGTGTCCTCAAAACCATATGTTTGTATATGTACAGCATAGAGATTCAAATGAGAGGAATCACCACTATGTTACAATAATCCAATGGCGTTGGTCATCTTTTCACATTTTACAGATGAAGACTCATGATGGATTAGGTCAAGTTTTAAAATATATGCCACATTGTCACCCTACAAAGATGGGGAACATTTAGGTAAACAAAGAGACAGGGGTTAGGTCAAAGTCTTTTTCCATTTGGCATTTGAAAAGTTGCTCACTCTGTCTCTCCATCCTAATCTTATTTCTTTCTATTATCCTGAGATCATAATGATACCTGCATCTTCTCCAAATTCTAATAAAAATGATCTTTGGACCAGCCACATGTACCCCTTGATTTAACCCCACAGATGGACCCCTCTTTGGATGTTCTGGGACCTCCTTTCCCTGGCAGCTTGAGAGACAACAAAGGCAGATAGTGAAGAGCAAACTATCACCTTTGTTGCCAATGAAGCTGCATTGGAGGATAAGGCTTAGATATGCAGCAACACAGGCTTACTGATACTGGGCCCCCAGAATTAGACTCCCCCCAAGTCATAAGCTACACTGCCCAAGCATAGTCCTCTACTCATGGGGACCTGTCTCAAACAGTACAGCCAAAGAGGAGAAAGCCAGAATTCTGGCATCCAAGAGAAAAAAGAAGCTAAACCAATAATTCTCTGCTGCTTTTCTGCAAACGATCACCTCTCCTTTTAGAAAGAAGGGTGAGGGCAGAGCTGGAAAATTCAGAGAAAGAAGCCAGGGAGGTTTCCTCATCCCAACACCTTGAACTCATCATCTGTTTTCTAAGGTTTGCTTTGAAAGATCCAAGTTTCTTATTCCTTGCTCCCCAGAGCAAATGCCGATGCAACTTGAGTATTCACAGCTACACCAAACACAGCCATACTTGGGCTGAATGCCATTGTCCTAGGTTTGGATTCAGAAACAGTTTGAGGCTTTGTTGTACCACATCATTGAATTGTTGCTTTAGACGTTGGTTGAGACTTCCTCCTGCCGGGCTTCAGTAGAGAGTGAAGACCAGAACTCTTTTGCTGGCTGACATAATTTTTGGTTGCAGCCACTGAGTATTATAGTTGCTAATTGAATTAAGAACTTCATTTCTTTGAGGTCCTTAGCTAGACTTATCAATCAATCCAGGATTTACCGAGAGGCTTCTCTATACCAAGTGGCATAGTAGCACATAGAAGTGTCACTCAGTTGGTGGGGGTGGCTAGTATCTATGGTCCCTATGCTGTGTGGTTTATTATGAGAAGAGGGTAGGTATGCCCACTCCCTGTTTTACTCACTAAACTGTCAAGGGTGTATATCCAACATGTAAATATTAACATTTTTGAAATAAAACTATCATTAAAATATATCCAGAGAAATCAAAATACTTTAGCAATTGGATCCCCACCATCCTCAGTTTAAACACACACATATACATAAGCAGAGAAATAAATTCTTCTTTAATAGGTGAAACTTTTATATCAGTTCTTTTTCTTCTTGAACGCAAATTTCCATTCTACTTCCCACACAGGATTTTATTCTCATGTAATGTATTTTATGTTAGAAACTATTTAATACAAAGCCCATTATGCTTCTTCTGCATTGAAAATATTATGGGTAAATGGATATGTAATTTTTTATTGCCCTAGAGCATGAGACTGTAAGCATTCACTTTTTTTCTGTGTGATTTATCATTAAAATCATTACTTTTTTGTTGATCAAAACAACAAATATATTATAAATTCCAAAAATATTTATTAATTACAAAATAAAATGTCATGGCAAATGTATTCCTTAATAAGATGAATAGGCTTTTGTTCTGATTAGATTATGTATTTTTAAATGAATATCATTTCTTATTAGCATGAGACAGGATTAAACATCAATTCTATTTTTCTCTCTTTCCCTCTCTTTTTGTCTTTAATGTGTAAACAATCACAAACCATATTCAAGATTTGTTATTAAAATGCCACTCATTTCTTCGAACTTCTGAGTTTCATGCAAAGATCACAGTCATTTATCATAATAAGTGATTGCTAATGATCTAGTTATTGACACCTCAGGTTGAGTTGCCTTTCAATTTTATTGAAAACAAACTAAAAACTACCTGTCTTGCAAAAGGATTAATTTCCAAGTCATTAGTTATTCACTTTCTCAGCATCAATAACAGTACTTCAAAATGTGTCTTTGCTTAGTGTTCTGGAAGTTTCTACACCCAGAGGCAATGCTTCTTCATGAGAATTAGGATAGTGTGAAATGTACTTTTGTAAAGCAGGGGAAAAGAAATCGAACCACCATCTCAGCCACTTTATCAGGCAATCTTCAATCTGAAAATTGATTCCCGTAAAACTATACCTGCCTAGTAACCAAGGTTGTGCTGACAAACCTACCCTCTAAAACAAAAAAGCTCACATTTGTATTATTAGCCAAGTCCATATTATAAATATTCTCATGAGACCTTCCTGACATTACTGAACCTCAGATTTGGAGAAAGAGGCTCAACCGGCTCTCCTGATCCAGCACAAGCTGGTTCTAGAACACCGCTGTTCTGTGCCCCTTAGGAAGTTTTCATCAGTTCCAGTTTGCATGTCACAGCTGTAAGTGCTTAGACCATTCTGTGTCCATTTCAATCTTAGCATATTTTAGCCAAAAGAGCATTTACATAGTGATTATCTATTCCAATCCTGAATGTGCATTTTACAGGTAAGGGAACTACAGTTCATAAAGAATAAGTAATTTGCTCAAAGTAATATAGCTAGTTAGTAGAACTGAGCCTAGAACTCAGGTCTTCTGCTTACACAGTTGTGTTCAGTCCCCAGGCTAGTTCTCTCTATAATTCTACAACCTCAGAGATGGAAGGGTCATGTGGAACATTTGGGTCAATCCCTACTATATATGCAGGAATCTCCTTGCACAGCAATCTCTAGAGGTGAGCATTTGGCTTCTGCTGGAATATTCCCCAAAATGGTAGCTCTTGCCATCACACGGTGCTTGATTCCATTTATTGAGCAGCACTATTGCTTTTTCTTTACATTGACCAAATTATATTTCACGTTAATTTCAGTAAACTATTTTTGATCTGCCTTCTGAAGGATTCAGAATAAATCTAATTCCTCTTTCATAAGACAGCCTTAAATTATTGGAAGATTTTAATCATAACTGCAGTCTCCTCTTTTTATCTGTCCGTGCATGGAGCAAGCAAAGAGAGTCAACACCGTTTCAATGCGGCACCACCATACGTCTCTGGTGCCCCAACTCCACCTGGTGGCCCACTCCTGCTTTTAGCCACTGCTATGATCAGTGGTTCCCTGGGAAATAATTCTCACCCCATTATGGCTGTGTCTTGCCTTGAGCACAAGATCCTCCTGTTCTTATTTTCTTTCTTTCTTCCTTCCCTCCCTCTCTCTCCCCCATTCTTTCCCTCTCTCCCTTTCTCCTCTCTACCCTGCCTCCCCCCTCCACCCTATATCTTCCAAACTTGCAGGATCCTGCTATTAGAGCAGAGAAATCAATGCCCTCAAGGACAAAGTTTAACCAATGAGTGATGGGAGCCTGTTGACAAATGGCCTGGCCTCCTATCCTTAAGGTATAGATTTCTGTATGTTTCTTAGTGGTACCAGGGGAATTGGACTCCTGTCATTTACAGTTGTTAACTTAGATAATGCATCCTTAGATTGGCTGGCCTTATTTTCCTGTCTCTCTCTACCCACTCCCTCACTCCTGTTTCCTGGGCTTAGCTCTCAGGTAAACTACCTGTACCCAAGTCCTTGTCTCTGGCTCTGTTTGGGATGGGGCTGTAGATCCAAACTAAGACATCAACTACACTTCGTATGTGTTCATTTAATAGTCATCAAACATTTATTGATTGTATATTATAGTCCAGAGATTATCTTAGAATCTGGAAATACAGCAGTGAATGAAACAGAAAAAAAAATCTCCGACTCTCATGGAGCTATGAGGGGAGAAATTTACATCCTCAAATTGAGAATGGTCCATATAGTCTAATGGAGCTAATATTTATATTCCACCTGTTTCTTCCTAGAGTTGCCACAAGTTAGACTGCCTCCCTTCTCTATCTGCATCCTACAGATCTTTTAAAAAATAACATTAAATTTTATTCTGAAGAGTAATACATGCATATCATTGAAAATTTAGAAAACGGGGAGAAAGCACAGAAAAGAAAATAAAAGCAATCAAGTACCCCAATCCATTGGTATCCGTAATTATTATGTTAGTTTAATATCTTTCCTGGCATTTAAAACTTATTCTAGCTTTAAAATATATTTTAAAACTAATAAAGCTAACTTTAAATACCAATATATTGAAATAAACATATCAAGTACCACCTTGTATTTTTCTTTTTCAAAATTTTCTTGCCTATTCTAATCTATTTATCTTTTTCAGATGAACTTTATAATCATTTTGACAATTCAAAAATCCCCACATGGGAATTTTGATTGATATGCATTAAAACCTATAAATTAATTTGAGTATATTTGACATAATATTCAGTCTTCTTACTGAGGAACTAAGGTATAATTTTCC
This sequence comes from Avahi laniger, assembly GCA_963575035.1. Lineage (NCBI taxonomy): Eukaryota > Metazoa > Chordata > Mammalia > Primates > Indriidae > Avahi > Avahi laniger. The sequence continues at coordinate 28,568 of CAUYSK010000986.1, forward strand.
ACGTATTATGTCCTTTAGAAAATACTTATATTAATAGCTTATTCCATATAGGTTTCAAGTATTCTTATCAAAATTTTTCCCAGATATTTTATATTTTTTATCGGGAACTGTTTCCGTTATATTTAAATTTGGTTATATAGAAAAGATAATCGTCTTATGCTTGTCTGCAGCTAATCGGTTTACTAAGCTCTCTTACTAATTCTAATACTTTTTCAGTCATTCTCTTGAGCATTCCACTTAGATAAAGATAGGCTGAAGAAAGTGAGCCTCCTAACCCTTCTGCTGGGTTCGGTGGCTCCTGCCTGTAATCCCAGCTACACAGGAGGCTGTGGCAGGAGGATCGCTTAATGCCAGGAGTTCGAAACCAGCCTGTACAGCAGAGCGGACATTCTCCCCCTAACCCATGTCTCTAAAAACAAAAACAAAGCTTCCTTCTTCTTGCACTGTAACCACTCATTATTTCCCTTCTTTCGGAAGTTGTGGTAGGCTAATCTGACTGATCAGAATCTAGGACAGCTGAATGGGCCACATTTATTATTGGATACAACAGCAATGGAAATTGTCTAATGTTTTCTTTTTTATGTCATATTTATCAGATTTTGGTTAACAGGATTACGCTAGCTTCAAAAAACAACCTCGGGATCTTTTCATTTCTTTTTATGGAACAGTTAAAACAATATGGGTATTTTCTGCTCCTTAAAGGATTTATATGTAAAATTCATCTGGGTCCAACAGACATCATGAAGGTTGTTCTTGAAATTAACAACAACAACAAAAACTTCCTGAATCATTGTCCAATTCTTATTTTCTACTTAAATCAATTTTGACTATTTCTAGTCTCCAAAAATTATCACTTCTATTTAAGCATTTTAATGACATTTTAAAATAATTTCACTTTTTTCTGTGTGTTATGAACTCTTTTTCCATTTCTAATGGAAGATATACTTGTCCCCACAACAACACCATCTCTAATTTTCTCTTTTTACCCAAGATGTGTACCTTTCCCCTGGATATATGATTATTTTATGTAACCACCTCTTAAGTTTGTTAATTCTTGTTTTCTTAATTTCTAATTCGCTCATGTCTGCTTTCACTTTATTTATTCTTTTCTCCTACTTAGGCATATTTTGCCAATTTCCTTCCCTTTTTAATGTAATGATAATTTCCTTCATATTTATTCTTTGGTCTTTAAAAATGGAAGCATTTATGACAATACAATTTTCTCTGACTATGGCTTTGACCACATCTCATAAATTTGATAGGTAGAATTTTTATAGTAGCTACTCTCCAAAAGTCTATAACTGCAGTGTTCATTTCCTGTTTGATCTAAAGTTTATTTAGAATGATGTTTTAAAATTTCTAAAGTCTTTTTTAATTGAAATATTTATTATTAAACATCCATTTTCATTGCTTTGTTTACCCATCATCCAATTTAAGAACACCTGCATCTTAGGAAGGCGGGGCTGAGCTACGCTTTTCTCTACTGTCCCCAGTCACCCTGCCTCTGAGCAGTCTCTGATGTCCTCTCATGCTCAGCTTGGAATGTGTGGTGTCGTGAATTTATTCATGTGTGTCTTTTCTCTCTGCTTCTCTACATAGTAAAAGCTACTTGAGGATAGAACTCACATTTTATAATTCCCCGTGTTTCCCATAACATTTGACACCTTAAACATATTAAGCGATTAATAAATATGTGTGTGTATTCCTTTATATTTCAGGGATGGTGAGACTGATACACCAGACACAGGGATCAAAGCACTTGCTAAGTGATGATGTGATTAGCCATTTTATTAAAATATATCTATATTTTATATTCTTCTGGTCCTGAAATATCTCATATTAGGGTCACATTGTCCTTTCCTAACAACGATCATGAGCATAGTAATTAATATGATTATTAATACTGACCATTTGCTGAGCACGTTTATATTCCAGGCACTGCTTTAGGAACTTTGTAAACCATAGGTCATTTTATAATCCTCATAGTATCTCTCTCAGATGTGATAATTGCCCTCATGTCGCAGATGAGGAAAATGGAGCTCAAGATCAAGACCATGCTCAGGTTTTGTCAGTTGGTGATGATGAAGCCTGGATTGGATCCCACATCCGTCTGTTCTTTTCACTTCTGCTCTACACCAGTGTCTGTTAATTAATTTCTCCCACTCACCTACTCAGGTTTTCTATTCTGTCCCACATTCAGACAACTAAATGTTGGCTGATTTTTTTTTTATCAGATTCAGTACTAAAAGATGGGGAACATAAATGTGAATAAAACATGGCCCCTGCTTTTGGTTAACTTCCAGAGTCCAATGGGGCCTTTTCTTTTACATACAGCACATTCTAAAATGTTGCAGAATGTACTCATTGTATCCCAGCTTCCCTGCAGTCCTTCAACTTCTTTATTCTCTGCTCCCAGGATGTTCAGGTGTTTACCCCAGGGTTTGCCCAAGCTGATCTGGATGCTGGCTGCCAAAACTGGGCTGTGTGAAGTCATTGTATGTTCTTTGTAAGTGCACAAAGAACCCAGGGTTTTAATAGACTTTCTCCACCCACCCTCAACTTTGTTTCCCTAGGGACAATAACACAAGTTTAAAGCCACAGTCAATTACAACAATGTTATTATTTCTCGTGGGGAAAATTGATGTTGCTAACCTGCAATAGGTGCCAGGCTCCTGAAATTTACACAGAAATGGTTCTTGGAGAGGGGAAGGCAAGCTTCATGTTTTATATGAAAGAAACAACCAGGGTCTTTGCCCAGACTGGTCATTTGGGCTCAGAATGAACTTGGTGAAATCTCTTCCGTAAGATCTTTTTTCCCCCGTCTTGGCCGCCACGCACTTGGCTCAGGTGCACGCGGATGGCACAACACCACACGTCAGCCACCATGCAGCACCCACAGTGACAAAGGCTGGAGCCCACTGGAAACCGCCTCCCTGACTTGAATTTCCCATAGGTTTTTCATTTTGCTAAGAGATTTCAGCTGTTAGCAGAATCATCGTCATCAGCAGCAGCCTTGCCACTTCCCACCGTTTTCTATGCCTTCACTCTGCATTTTTCTTGCTATCTAAAATTCTAGTAATTATGACTCCTCATTTATTTGTAATTTTCCTCCCAATTCAAAATAAAGCAAGGACTTTCTTTTGTTTATTACTGTATCCATATTGCTAGAATAATGTCCAACATGTAGTCAGCCCGCCACGTGTGTTTGTCGAATGATGGAATGAATCATGATGAATCATCGTGACGATCCCTATTGTTTTCATCTTATTCACCATTCTCATCACAGTCTTCTTCAGCTTTTTTATCATAATCATCACCTTTACCATTATGGATATCCACGTCATTGTCATTTTCTCACGGTCGCTCACACGTCAGTGGTGCTTTACGATTCCCATGGTGGCCTCCAGTCATTGCACCCTCTGATACTCTAAGCTCTCAGCCCTGCTCTCAAGTGAAGTAGGCACGGAGGAATTATGATTCTCAGTCTATAGATGAGAAGTCTGAGCCCCAAAGAGGTAAATTAACTTGCTCAGGGTCCCAGTTTGGGGCAGGAGCCAGGACCATTGCATTGTTTGTTCCTCTGCCATGGTACTTAGGACCCATGCTGCCTGGGCAAGGGATATTTATAAATAGCTTTTGAAACAAGATTCTTTCCTTCTTTTTTCTCTTATAGCACTTCACATGGTGCCTGGCACATATATGATAGGCATTTGAGAATACTTATTAAAGGAATCTCTTAATCCATTCTTGCAACTATCACAAAATAGCACAGACTGGCTAGCTTATAGATAATAATTTATTTCTCACAGTTCTGGAAGCTGGGAAGTCCAAAATCAGGGTGCCAGCAGATTCGGTGTCTGGTGAGGGCTGCTCTCTGCTTCCAAGATGGCGTCTTGTTGCTGTGTCCTCACATGCTGGAAGGCGGAAGGGAAAAAGCTAGCTCCCTCCAGCTGTGTTATAAGAACACTAATATCATTCATGTCCTCACCCCCACCAAAACCCCACCTGCTAATACAGTCACCTGGGTGGTTAGGTTTCAACATATTAGTTTTTGAGAGATACAAACATTCAAACCACAGCCAAAACCAAACAGCATGAAAGTCCTCCATGATTTAGCCTGTAGCTTCCTCTTCAGTCTTTGCACCCAATAATCTCAGTGCTCTGGCTCTGAGGAGCTATTTCCATGTCTGAGCAGTCCTGGCTTTTTGCACTACCTTTTTTGCACATGGATCTGCCTGCCTGAAATACCCTTTCTCATACCCCTCAGCACCTGTCCCAACCTTCCCATTTCATAGAGGCTTTTCAGTATCTCCCAGCTTAAATTGGCCACTGTTCCCATGGGTGATGACTATACTGTGTAATGTGTTCTGTAGCCTCTTTGGAAAATTAATAAAGGTGATAGACTCTAAGCCCCTGGAGGGCAGCAAGCATGCCAGCAGTGTTTTTCACCCTATCCCAGCATCTCCCAGTGACTAGTGGTAGCAGGTAACATTCATTTCAACACACTATCTGCCAGCCAGGTTTATAGATTTATATGTGCTATTTCATTTAATCCTAGGAAGTAAATGTCATTATTGCCTATGTTCTATAAATGAGAAACTAAGGTTCAGTGTCATTAAATAAGAAACCAAAGCCACTCCTCAGAGCCAAAGCATCAGCAAACAAATGAACACATTTAGTTTTTCCACATATAAATCTGTCCTTGAATCCTTAGCACCTGGTCAGGCACACAAAAAATGTGTAGTAAATGTGAATAAAATAAAATCTATATGAAATGATTTCTAATCTCCAACTCATTATGCTCTGTACTTGACTTTCTTGGGACAGGGATCATATTTGCTCAGGACAGATATTCTATTTAATGTATTTCAAAATTGCTCAAATAGATTGTTAAAATTCTCACCACATACACAAAAATAATAAATTGGTGAGATGATGGATATGTTAATTAGATTGATTGAATCTTTTTATAAAGTGTACATAGATCAAAACATCACATTATAACCCATAAATATATATAATTAATATTTATCAATTACAAATGAATAAAAAAGAAAGAAAGGGAAACTGCCTTCAATGCTCTTAACAACCCTCTCTGTACCTGTTCTGGTGGGAAGATACAGTGGGTGGCATTCTGTACAAGGTAGCATGATTAATGTGGCTTTCTATTCTTAATGCATTTCCTGTCTTAAAAAGGTGGCCCAGCAGCAAGTCCCAATGGTAGGGATTATGTGCCATTTCCTGTCCCGTCTCCAGGCCACCTTCGTAAGAATATAATCTGACTAAGAAGGTGGTATTACTCACACAGGATACCTACTTCAACATGCTGAACCAAGTCATGAAGACTCTTGCCTAGTTCTTTCTGCAATGGAGCCAAAGAAAAGTGGCTTCTTACCAAATTGCCCCAAACCATAATTATAACAACAATGTCATCGTGTCCATGGCACTGTTTTCAAAGTTGCGAAATAAAACAAATGCACACAGGGGTAATTCTTTTCTCCTGACTCCTGGGAAAATCCAGAAAACTTCAGAAATGCGATCGAGGAGAATGAATTCACCTGCCTTTGTCTTTGCTGCTTCCAAACGTGGCCCTTGTCAAAAGACAAGAAGTGACGTAATCCTCACGTGAGCACCCTCCCGCTCTTCACTAAACTCGCTGGGACTATGCCAGCTTTATTTAAAGAAGTGTTAGGAAGCTTTTTGACATTGTAGTCTAATTAGCCACTAATGAAGGAATAAATAAATCAACGAAATTAATTTGTATTAAGAGGGGGTTCTATGTCCCTATTTTACAGAAGAGATGGCTGTAGCTCAGGAAGTTCAGTTATCTGCACACTGCTCTAGTGGCCTGGTGGTTTGGTGCCTAGATTTTGAAATCCAGACAGTCACAGATCTGCCACTTACCATTTCTGTGACCTTGGGCAGTCATTAAACTCTCAAAACTGTGGTTTCCTCATCTGTAAAATGGTGATGATAATGGCATCTGTCTCGTAGAGTTAGAAACAGAACAGACCATTTTCTGTCATTTTCAGCTGTCTCTCTAGTGCCTAAAATGACACTTGACGTGGAGAAAATAGTATCTGGAACGAATGAATGACTTGCACAGTGCGCGGCATATACTTAAGTGCTCAATAGATGGTGGCTAATTATCACGACTGTCCAGGTGAATGGCAGATGCAGGAGGCAAAGCCAGGTCTTTCTTCCTTGGAGTTGTCCCTTCCTCTCTGTCTCATCCTTTCCGCTCCTTCTACCAGCCATGACTAATCTTATTGCTGAGTCACTGAAATGACTTTCCAAAGAGATTCTGATTGCCTAAAATAAACCTGATCACAAAAACCTTGAGGTTCCCAATGGTCAATATGGAAAAAAAAAATGCAGATTTTGTAACACTCAGAAGCTGTCTTTTTTTCTAGTCTCACTAACTCCTCTAAACTTCTCTTGCACAATTCTTTCATTACAAACCGTACCCAGCAGACTGAACAACCCCTTGGGCCCCCGAGTCCTGCCTCACTGCATCTCTCAGGCCTGTGCACCCCGGTGCCTGACTCTGTTTCTCAGCCAGACCACACTCTGTTCACTCCAACTCCCAGCCCCATGAAGCCTTCCCTGACCACTCCAATCACACATATATTTTTCTTCTTCTAAATTTGGCAGTATTTCAAACTATGCTTCTCATACGGCCTTTTCTTTATTCAAAAGCACATTTGTTTGTAACCACATTTCCCGTGCTACTTATACTAGTGATTTTCAAACAAGTGTGTCTTACTGTGCCTTGGATAGGTACAGACCAGTGTTAGCTGTAGCATTACAATTAAGCAAACTATTTCTCTGTGAACTTCCATTTCCTCTGCTATAAAATGGGAATAATAGTAGCTATATTTCTGGGTTGTTGTGAAGGTTACAACAATAAATACAATGCACTCCATAAAGTGCTTTGTACATAAAATATACTCAATATATAGTAGCTATTGTTGTTGTTCCATATTTTTTGTTTGCTAAATTTAAGTAAAGTTGAGCAGAGCATGTTCTAAGAATACCAAGTAAACGTTTCGCAGTTTATAAAACCAACCTTACAGTCTTTCGCCCTCTTGTCTTTGGTAGAGTGCAGTTTCCTACATATCGGGTGCCCCTAAATGAATGATTACTCCACTGTTACGTGCAGGACCCAAAGACCACTGTGACTTCCTTTATTAGTACAGGTTTTCACCCCCTCTCTGGCGCTGCCTCCTTATTTCTGTGCTATTTACCAAGGCCAAGGACCACCATGTGGAGAAAGCAGACCAGACATTGCTTCAGGACAGGGAACTAACTCACAGACACCTTCACCACAAAGGGGCTTCTGAGGAGAGCCCAGCCATAGGATTGGGGTGCAGTGGGGCCTGTGAAGGAGCCACGAGGTATCTAGCCACTGAGACGACTCCTCTCCTCCCCTCCCCTCATCTCACCTCACTTCCCATAGCGGGCACCTCCCACAAGGTCTGTCCAGACTGTCTCTTCCTTTTTGATTCTGCCTGTTTTGATAAGATTAGTTTTTATGCTAAGCCTGAAAGCGGAAGTGCTGGGTAATGTCAGGAGGGGCTGGCGCTTGTGCAGTTTCCTACTGTGACTAGCAAGGGTGCAGAGCAATCGCCCCAGAGTTCTGTTCTGTTGAGATTTCTCCCTTCCAAAGGTCAACAGGGATCTGCTGCAGGGGCGGGCAAGCGATTCTGGCACAGTTTTAACGTCTGAAGAAATCACGGCCTCTCAGGAGCTTCCGCGAGTTCCTCTCCCGTGGAGGACAGAGTGAAACGTGCAGACCCCGCACCCCCGGGGAGCGCACAAACTGCGTGGCTCGCTTGAGTGGAGCACAGACTCAGGCAATTAACTGTTCAAGAGCCTTATAGCTTCCACTGCTATGGTCAACGATTAGCATTCTAACTGCAACGCTCTCCTGCCAACCATGGCTTGATAGCTCTGAATTGTGTTTACAACCTCCAGTGGGTCATAAGAGGGAAAATGTGCTTGGCGCAGCTAAGCATATTTATATTATATTAATGCTAGCAGGAGCAGGGTGTTGGGCTGCAGGATTTACGGTATGCATCAAGCTTTGGCTGCTTTCTTCCAGTGGAGAAAAAACCCTCTTGTGCTCACGGGATCATCTGTACGTGAACCTCTTTAAGCACTGGCTTAAAATGCAGCTTTCTAGTCTGCACTGCAGAAACTCGGAATTCGATTCTCTGAGGAACTGGCTCCAAAAATCTGGAATTTGACAAACTCCCCAAAAGTAAAGTTTTGGGGTAACTGACATCCGTCAAGCTACTGAGGATGGAGTGCCCGTGACCTTCCATGTTGTAAAACCAGGGATTTGTTTTTCTTCATTTACTCATTAACCGGAGGAAATCAACTCCCAGTTTTAATCGGATTTGAAAGAATGCACAAATTTCTTAAACTGTATCACTTTTGCATTAATTCTTCAACACATACATTTATTGAGCACTTTCTATGTGCCAGGAACAATACCAGACGCCTGGCTACAAAGAGTTGGAAGACATGAATTCTGATTCATGAATTGAAGGAACTTTTAGTCTCTTAAGAATTAGAGGAACTTCTAGTCTCTTAAGGAAACAAATATGTGCAATTAGGTGTTAGAGGAGCTATGGAAGAGGTACACATGGATAAAATGATCACAGAAAGGAGAGAGTAATCAATTCTACCTGGGGACCGTGGTGGCATAAGAAATATTTTCACATGGAGAAAGATGTATAGGTGTTCAGCAAGCAGATAAGGTGGAAGAAAGTTATTATTCTAAACTGGTGGAGCAAAGACATAAAGTCTAAAATAACAAGCCAGGTTGTGGGACCTGAAGGCATTTCAGCATAAGGGAAGACAGTTATTACAGCTGTTGTTGGGTGGTAGAGGAGGACAGAGAAAGAAATCCCTGGGAGGCAGGTCCTCTCCCACAGGGTGGGGGGATCAAGGTGGACAATGGGAATACAGGCCCTGTTTGTTCCAGGCTGTGTCATGTCCCCAGGAAGGCCGTGCTCTGCTGAAGTGGATACTGTCCCTATCCTTTCTGCAGGTTTCTCCCCCAGCTCTGCAGCTGCGGTGAGGCTGGTCTCCTTCCTGGAGTGGGCTGTTCTTCTGCCTGCCTATGGAGGGCACTGCACGAGATTTTATGATGATTCCCCATATTGACAATAGTGTTAATTCTACAAAGATTGTTATCATTTTAAGCCCAATAAAATAGCATGAACTCAGGGAATAGTTTTTATTCCTAATGATTCAGAAGTACTTCAAACTGTTCCTCTTTGTTTACTGAGCAATAATAAGTAGTGTTTCTAGAATACTTTTTCTGACAATGGAAACAATAAGGATAACCATCCTAACATGAATGTTCTCCAGATTAAAATGCATTTGTTTCTAAGTAAATGAAGTATACTTATAGGCCACATTTTGTTGAGTTGTGAGAGTGTACTTTTATCACCTTGTTAATTAGAAATGGATAATTCAGAGTAACAATAGTGGTTTCTCTTAGGGACCAGATACAAAATGATCAGGGAAATGGGCAAGTTCCTATTATCATACAGGGACAAAAGTGTGGAAGTGCCTTCTCGAAGGCCAGAAACTGAATGAAGAATGAATAAACTGGACAAATGTGTGGAATTGAGCTATACAACACCAGTCCTGCAAAAGCTGGGGTCCAACTCTTGGGTCAAACTTACTGTTATTTCTTCAGCTTCTAGCAGGGTCCCTGACACAGCTTTAGACTTCAATAAATGTTTATAGATTAAATGAACAAAGATTAGTTTGGGAGTAGAATTGTGGGTAGAATAAAAGCTGGCTCAGATCCCAGATGAAAAAGCGTCTTCTGCAATTTTTGGCATTGACCACGGTCTGGAGCAAGGATGGGGAGTTTATATTGGCACTAGGAGATGAGGCTCTAAGGGATCTCAGAGATACAGTCCAAGTCCCCAGGAAGCCAGATCAAATCTCAATTGTGAAGGCAATGTCATAGCAGAGTAGTGATGTGAGCCATTTTTCTTCCACTCAGTTTCTTATACACAGACCAGCCCTATTGACTGTACACAGACTTATTTTTTTTTTTTCAATTTTCCAGTTCATGAACATAAAAAGGTAACCCAGGAGACTTATAGATGGTTCAGTGAAAACTCAGGCCAACTGTTGGAGAAAATATCAAGGCAGCCATCCTGCCGACGGTGAGATTTGTTAAAACAGCCATCTTGTGGTGTGTCACGGACTTATCTGGACTATCTAGCAAAAAGAAAGCTGTTAAATCACTGTTCCTAAACTGAGTATGTTTATCTCCTCCTGTTCAGTGATAGAAAGGGGCTGCCATGAGCCTTTGCCAGTATGGCCTCATTACTTCATCCCACCAGACTGGTGACCTCTTCCTCACTGTGGTTCAGTAAGGCTATATACTCCCTCAGCAAACACTGCTCTAGGACGTGATTGGAAAATGTTTTTTTTTAGGCAAAGCATACCCCTATTCTGCACTCCTCTCTTCAATCCCAGTAGGATTGATTTGAGCAAGAACATTAAGTACCTGATAATCAGTCCCAAATATCTATTTATTTGATTTCAATTTTGCTGCCTATAGTTGAATTCTTTGCAGGGTAAGAATTCTACAGCTGAGAGAAAGGATAATTTGATATTGATTCTCAGTGAGTGGGAAAATATCCTTAAGACAGAAATGTACATATGCTCAACCAGAACAAAACGCCAGGTAAAAAATAGTGTTCTCTTTGGGGAGAAAAAGGTACAATATTGTCTATTCTCCATGCGCTTTTCTTTTCATATCTGAACTTAGAAAATTTTGGCTTTATTTGCTGCCTTTCTGATCTACACTTCCTAATTCATTCTGAACATATAGCCAAATTCATCTTCATAAAGAGTCAGTTTGATCATTTCGACTCTCTCCATTGTCTGTGAAACAGAATTCTGACAACTTGGTTCATAGCTGGGCATTGATGATACAGTGTCATTCCCATTTTTATTATCTCTAGCACCATTATCATACACATGCTGAGCATTTAATCCTTGCCAAGCACTGGGCTATGTTCTTTATGTGCCTCATCTCATTTCATCCTTACTGTAATCCAATGAAGAAATGTTGTTATTATTCTTATATTAGAGATGACAAAACTGAGGTTTAAAGATGCTAAGTCACTTATCTAAGGTTATGCAGTTAGTAACCAAGCTGAAACCCAAAGTTCATAGAGTACTAGCCCAATTTTCTTTTCCAGCTCCCTCCCATACACTCTCTCGGGCCACACTTGCTTCCTTATTGTCCCCTGATTTGGCCTCAGCATTCCCAGCATCTGCACTTTTGCCATTATCCATTACAACCCGGAATGCCTACCACTTTTCTTTTTATTTTTCCAAATCCTATTTCCGAAATTATTTTTTTAAATATTTCAAATCTTAATAAAGAAGCTAAATTCATTTTAGGAGATCATGCTTACCCTCATACTAAAAACGGAACAAGAAATTGCAAGGAAAAAATCTGCAGGACAATATCCTTCATGAATATTGATGCAAAAACACTCAGCAAAATAGTACCAAATCAAATATAACTATATGAAAAAAGGATAATATGTCATGGCTAAGTATGATTTACTTGAGGAATGCAATGTTAATTCAACATTATAAAATTAACATAAATCATCATAACAAACTAAGAAATGTGATTATATTAATAGATGTAGGGAAAAAAACATTAAAAAAACAGCCTTCAGTTAATGATAAAAACTCTCAGTAACATAAGCCTGGAAGAAAAATTTCTTAAGATGATAAAGCACATCTTTAAAAACCAGTAGTTTAATGGTGAAAGATTGAATACTTTCTTCTTAGGATCTAAATGAGTCAAGGACGTTTATTCTCGCCACTCTTTTGTAACATTGTGTTAGAGGTTCTAACTAGAACAGTGAGAAACAGAAATTTTTTTATATATATGTGTGTGTGTATATATATATACATATATATATATATATGAGAGAGAGAGAGGATGAAATAAATAAATCTATCTCCTGTCACAGAAGACATGATTATCTGTGTAGAAAATTCTGTCTACAAAGCCTACTAGAATTATCAAATGAGTTCAGCAAAGTTTCAGAATACAAGGTCAGCTGTATGTTTAGAACAATGAAAAATTGCAAGTTGAAATTTAGAAAGCAGTGCTATATAGAATAGCTCACACAAACAAAGCAACAACAAACAAGTGAAGCATGAACTACTGAAGTATAAATATAACAACATATGTGTAGGGCCTGTTGAATAAAAACTTCAAAATATTACTGAGAGGCATTAAAGTAGACCAAAATTGTAGAGAGATACCATGTTCATGGATCAAAATGCTAAATTTGTTAAGATGTTAATTTTTCCAATATTTATTTACACAAATGCTTGTACATGACTGTTTACAGCAAGTTTAATTATAATAGCCAAAATCTGGAAGTAATACAAATATCCAATTTAATCTCAATGAAAATTTCAGGATAATTTTTCTAGAAATCAACAAGTTTTTTCAAAAACATATATCAAAATGTAAAAGACCTGTTATAACCTCAGCAGTTTGTAAATAAAGAAAAAATTGGGAATCTTATACAGCTTCATTTCAACAATTATCCTAAAGCTACAGTTATCAAGACAGTATGGTATTGGCATAAAATTATATATATATATATATATATATATATATATGTAACCAAATAGAGTGTCCAGAAATAGTCCTATACGTATATGGTCAGTTTTCCAGGAAGGAGCCAAGGTGATCGTTCAAGCAAGGACTATGATGATCCATGGAAATGTTCATGGATATGATCATTATCTTAATTATAGTCAATTATTTGATGCTTATATGTCAAAACTCATCAAATTATATCCTTATAATATGTGCAATTTATTTTATGTCATAACTCAATAAAGCTGTAAAACATTTAAAACAAAATTATTAGAAAAAGAATAATATTCTTACAGATAATGAAACCAACTAGAAGTAGATGCCCAGAAAACAAATGGAAAACTTACCTAATAGTCAAAATTGAAAGTTAATATTCAAAATTGAGCTAGAAGAAATTAAGCTTAGTTTCTTTAAGCTATGAAAAAAAACATAAATCAGAATTATCAAAACTCTGAAACGAGATGACCAGAGGGAAAAAAGATTAGATCAAGAGATTGCAGAACTCAGAAAATAATACAAAATAAAGGTAAAAAATTCAGAAATAAATACTAAACTAGAAAAAAATGAGTAGATAGATATAAAAGATAATTCCTTAATAAAATTAGAAGATGAAAAAGAAAAATTATAAAAAATAAATTTAAAGGATTTGTGTGAGAGTGATAGAGAATATAGGTAAAGAAGAAAAAAGGTACATATTATGAGAGTCACTAAAGGAAAAATTCAAAGTAATGGAACAGAACAAATACTAATAACCATGATTCACAAAACTTCTCTGAATTAAAAAAAAGGTCTTGAGCCTAAATATTAAATATTGAAAGATTATGGTACGTCCTTGGGAACAAGTACTTACAACAGAAAACAGTGAGATTTATTCCAAAAATAAAGAGGAGGAGGAGGAGGAGGAGGGAGATCAGGTTTGTAGGAGTGAGTACTCCGAGTGCCCAAGTTGTGGTTGCTCAATACCATTTCCCATTAAAAGGAATCAGAAGTCCTGGGAGAAGTGGCAGATTTTAGGTTCATAGCAGACGGTGTATGAGGTGATCTTGGAATATTTTACCTCATAGAAGGCAGGAGAGATATCACAATCAACTAGGATCATGACAAAGAATTTAGGAGTTGACCTGAATAACCTCTTCCTGGCCAAAGAAAGGGAGATTTGTCATGCAGAAAGGATGACAACTGCAAGGGACTCAAAGACATTAAATATGTTTGAATCCATGAGGTCATAATGACAATGATTGTGGCAATGATAAAATTAGTAAACTAATTTTTGACCTTTTCAAGATGATAGAGAATCATTCGTTATTTTAAAAACTGATAATTGAAGAAAAAAAATCAAGTTTTATCTTGGCTTTCCAGTAAGATTTATACATCAGGATGACAAAATAGTTAACGAGAAAGTTTCTTTCTTTGAAGTGTCTCAGCTAACAAATGAAGAAGGAATGATAGAATTACAGTGTTCCTATTTTGCAACCCCTGATGAATTAATGGTTCTAGGGATTGATCATTAATGGCTGCTACCATCAAAAGAGAGATAACTATGTATCATGTATTTCCTGATGGACGTTCAGATGAAAGTAGTCTTATGATCACACGAATGACAAAATCAACCTGAATCTGACCTAACCTCTTCCAATTAATAGAAAATCGACAATTACGAAATATACTATATATATATATATATACACACACATATATACATACATATATATATATGTGTGTATATACATATATATTTGTTGAGACAAGGATTCATTCTGTTGCCCAGGCTGGAATGCAGTGGTGCCATCATTCCTCACTGCAGCCTTGAACTTTAGGGCTCAAGGGATCCTCCTGCATCAGCTTCCCGAGTAACTAGGACTGTAGGTGTACACCACCACGCCTGGCTAATTTTTTTATTTTTTGTAGAGATGGGGGTCTCTCTATGTTTCCCAGCCTTGTCTTGAATTCCCATCCTCAAGTGATCCTCCTACCTTAGTCTCAAAGTCCTGGGTGATAGGCATGAGTTTGGTCCAGTATGTTATTGTTAATCGTAGGCAATCTGTGCATAGATCTCTAAAACTTATTCCTCTTGTCTGACTAAAACTTCGTGCCCTTGAACAACAACATCTCCCCATTCCCCATCTCCCTGACCCAGCCTTTCGTGGTCATCATTCTACTCTCCACTTCAATGAATTCAACTTTTTTATGTTTTACTATTGCTGAAAGAGTAGATTTTCAATGTTCTCACCACAAAAAACATAGTATATGTGGTGATGGATATGTTAATTAGTTCAATTTAACCATTCCACAGTGTGAATATGTATGAAAACATCACATTGTACCCCATAAATATGTACAATTTATATTTGTCAATTAAAAATGAAATTAAAAAACAAAAAATAAAAATATAAAAATGTTTAAAAAATCTCATGTACTAGCCTTCAGTGTAAATTGTTCAGTTATTTTAATCAAAAGGTTAAAATGTTACTTCTATAACAATTTAGTGTACAAAAGTTATATAAATATACAAAATGTAAATTGGTATTAGAATAAACCTGAGTTATGTTACCCCCATCAAAAAAAAAAAAATAGGCAGTTAGACCTACAATAGAGTGTTTGAGTTTAGTGGTCAGTTTAATTCAACACCTACTTGGAATGTGTTATTACCAAGCAATTGGAGAATAGATACAGAAGCCGTAGATCTTTCTGCTTTTAAGATTTCCAAAACATTGCTTCTATCATGTGTGTAAGGGGGAGAGAAAGAAAGAGAAGGAGAGAAAAAGAACTATGATTGAATGAGTAGTTGCAATTTTCCTGTAATCTTAATATATACTGATGTGTGTTCTATCATTTAATCCTCACAGTCATCCTATGAATTGCCTGTTATTTTATAAATGGTGCTCTAAGAAGTTAAATAACTTGCTTTAGGTCATGGCTGCCCGATTCCAAAGCCCATGCTTTTATCTGTTATAATTACTTCTATCTCTAAGTGGCTATAAAAAGAGTTTGAAAACTGGTGGGCTCAATATGGCGTGTAGATGTGCTTCATTTAGCTTGCACATAGTAGACTCAGATTAGGTTAATTTTTTTTTTATATTTTATGTGCAAAATCCAGATCTTTGGGTTCTTTTGAAAAATAAGATTGACAAAAGATGGCCCATATTCTTGCCTGGTAACATACAGCTCAAATGTGTGGAGGCTACCCTCCTTACGTAGTACAAATATTCTAGAGCTTTCCCCTATAGATTCTTTTATAGTCCAGCTTTACCCATCCCTCATTTCCTGTGGATCCCCCTAGTCATTTGTCTTATAACCCCTGATCTGCAGCATAGCATTTAATTAATTAAATCACTCAAAGACCCTTGTCCTGTAATGTTTTGTGTCAGTTATTCATCTATATATCATGTTTCTATAATTAGACTATAAGCTTCCAGAAATAGAAATTACATCTTATTATTTTGCGTGTCCCACAGCATAAAATTTTTTAGGCATCCACTGAATAAATAAATAAATTTAGTGTGCTAATGCGAAGTCAAATGTGTAGTTGTTATTTAAGCTGGTAGTTATGGTCTTAGTTGATTTAAGAAAATTTCCAAACCTTCATTCATTCATGTCTGCCATAGGAAGAGTAAGTTGCTAAGAGTATGATTGAGATAATGGAGTCCTTTATTGCAGAGAGAAAAAAGTCGGACTGGAAATATCGACTTTTTATCTTTGAAAACCCCATCTTGTTCTCAAAATCATCACTCTTCGTGGAACTCATATTTTACAGCTGAAATAATCAGTTTCTGTGGGTTGTTATTACTCACACTATCTTTTCTGTTGAGAGAAAAATGTGTTTTCAAAGCACAGGTTTCCAATCTTTCAAAATAAGTCATCTTGCTAGAAAATGAAAATGTAACTTTCATATGTCCAGATGTCGCCATATAAAAGGAGCACTTGTCCAACCATAGCTATCTCTGGGGAGCCATCGTGGGTGTTTCTGCAGACCCACGGCCCACAGGGATGCAAGGAACAAACAAAAGCTCAGCTGTAAAAGGTGATATAACCTAAAAACAAACAAACAAACAAAAAAACAAGACAACCAGAGTAAAGGAATTTTCCCACTTGTCCCTGCATTCTATTTCTCTTTCCCCCCTTCTGACATGAGGAAAACATAATTTTTCTATCTTTTAAAAATTTTAGACATTTTACTTGTTTATAATATGCTGTGGCTAGAAAATGATTGGAACTAAAAGTCCAGTGTAGGCTGATTGTGGTGGCTCACACCTGTAATCCTAACACTTTGGGAGGCCAAGGCAGGAGGAACCCTTGAGGCCAGGAGTTTGAGATCACCCTTAGCAACATAGTGACACCCGGTCTCTACAAAAAAAAAAAAAAAAAAAAAAGGCCAGATGTGGTAGTGTGCCTGTAGTCCTAGCTACTAGGGATGCTGAGGCGGGAGGATTGCTTGAGTCCAGGCATTTGAGGTTACAGCGAGCCATGATTGTGCCACTGCACTCCAGCTTGGGAAGACCCCATCTCTGAAAAAAAATAAAAAGGAAAAAATCCAGTCTATTCTCCGAAAAGGATCCTCCAAGGCCTCCCCTTGCAGGGAATTCGCTAGGTTCAGTTTCTACAGTGGAATTCTGAGATCCAGGTAGAGAAGGGGGCTGAGGGCATTACTTTAAGTCATCCTTGGTGTTCAGAGTGAGAGGGGTTTTGAGAGGCAGGAGGGGAAAGACCAGATGAACATCCTTAGGCCAGTTTGGAGTCAGAGAGTAAAGAAACATAGGACCAAGAGCCAAACTTTTGCTTAGAGTGGCTACAGTTTTGACATAAGCAAGGCAGCTCTAATGATGGCAGCCCCTAATACCGTATCCTCCTTTGTTAGAACCACCTTTACTGGAAGATGAGACCATGATGAAAGGGCCTTCAAAAGCAATAGGGCATCTCCCAGGGGTCAATGGGATCACCAGGACATTTTTAATATTAGAAGACAGCATAAGGGCTTGACTAATGTTGAGCAGACCTCTTGACCTTATCTCCTTCTTGTCCTCATATTCGGCCAATTTTCCATGGCATTCAGGGCCCTTCATGATCTGATCTCAGCCTACCTTGTCTTAATACTGATTTTTTCATGCTCACCATCTCTGCATCTTACAGTCAAACCATATTGACCTATACATACTTGTCCATTTTTTTTTAATTTTTCCTCTTTGGAAAGGTCTTTCTGAAGTATGAAGCACTTCTGAGATTCACCTTTTCCCTTTGCATTCTCATAACTCTCCCCCCTCTTTTATTCCATATCTTCTGTTTCCTTGAAGATAAAAATGAACTAACAGTTTTATGTGCCTTACAAGGCCAGGCATGTGCCTTAATTAGAACAGATACTCAAGGTAAAGAGGGAAGTTTAGCACCTTTGCTTAAGTACAGTAGTGAAACAACATGAGTTTGAACTAATAATTCTTCCCCATCTATTATTTCAGTTCCCGATTTTTTAATCTGTTAAACAGGTTCAGTCCTTATGCCTTCACCTATTGCTTGGGTCTCTAGTTTTTATGTCATGGGCCACAGATTTCTAAACAGTCTAAGGAAGTGTCCAGAAACGAGCAAAGACCAGTGGCGGCAGGGCCTCGTACCACCTCCATCATGGTATCAAGTTATTATCTGAACCTCTCCCATATTCCAAATCAAGAAATCAGATAGATGCAAAAATTACATGAATTCTATATATAAATTCAGATGGTTTGAAAATCTCTTTTAAAAATTTTAAGGAGCACCTTATTAAAATATTATCATACTTAAAATTGCGGTACATGGAACAGACAAATGTGGGTTCTCCATGTAAGATTTGCTGGATTTTCTTATGTGGGATAATGCGAGAACTAAGATCTCTATTACTTATGAATCTCAAGCTTCTTGTCACTGGATAAGAGTTATTAAGGTAAGGGGACAAAGGAGCCAATCTGGGAAGAAATTATTCAACATGGAGGGGAAAATAGACCTTTGTAAAGGTACACATTATAACATTGGACATCAGACCTTTACAGCCTGCTTTTAAGAGAAACACTAAATTTCAATATGATAAATTGTCATTTTGCTTAAATATGGCCTTGTTTTATGATGTCTTGTGTTCTTATGGGTTGCGCCTTAAAGATAATCAGTATGTCCATGAACATTGATTGTGCATGCACTGTTGCCTAGCTCCTCTTGGAAATAAGTAGAAACAATACAAGGTTCAAGTAAAGAAGTGAAGTAGTGAAATGAAAACAGCACAGATCTCAGAGTTCTGCAAATCTTAGCATTGCCCACAATGCTAAGATCTACCCACAGATCTACCACTTGAGATCTAGCAGCTGAGACCTTAGGCAATTTACTTAGCCTCACTAAACTCTAGTTTCAATAAAACAGGTCTGCTAGTGTTTTCTTTGAAAGATTGTTATTAGAAATGCAATATTTAGAGTTATGTGATGCATCTAAAGAGGTTCAGTGGATGCTTTTCCTACTCCATACTTTCAGAAGATAATGTCAAACAAAAAGCATTACTAAATCAAAAGCAAAATCAAACGAGAACTTCCCATTGTGTCTGTAAATTTTAATTAAAGAATAGAAGGAGTTAATGATAATTTAGTGTTTATTTCAAATTAACTGGAAGAATGGAATTGGAACGTTCCTAACACAAAAAAAATGATAAATGCTTGAGGTGATGGATATCCCAATTACCCTGATTTGATCATTACACACAGTGTATTTGTATAAACATTTCACATGTACCCCATAAATATGTACAACTATTATATATCCACAAAAATTAAAAACTAAAAAGAGGTTACATTCATCTCATATATCAGTGGAAAGGAAAGAAATGTACTTTACTTTCCTTCTATTCTCAACTTTAATCTGTGTGTCTCTTCTGATCCACACTGCCGGGAAGTTCTGGGCTCTAGTGAGTTCAGGTGAGAGCCTTCATGAAGCTTCAGAGATCCTCGGGGAAGTGAAATGGTAGGGATCTGGGAGAAGCCTCACCCCAGAACTGTGAACCTGGGGGTGACACCTGGGTATCACTGGTGTCAAAGCTAAAGAGAAGTTGAACAACTGGACAAAGCATCTCTACACCTGGGTTTGGTAGAGTTCAAGGAGATGGAGGATGTACAAAGTACAAAATGTTTTACTGCCCATCCTTGCAGGACTGCTACCACAACTCGAGACATATCAAGCTAACAATAAAACTTTTAACTCATCTATGAGGACTCAGGAACCAGAGAGAGGAAGCTCAAACAGAACAGGTATCCAGCAGTACAGAGCTACTGAATGACAACAACAAAAATAAATTAATTAAATTAAAACATTAAAAGAGCTTTAGGCACACTGTAGAAAGGCATAATAAATTCATGATTTTTAAGCTAAAAATTTTAGGAGATGAACTGAATTATCCAAAATGATCAAAGAAATAGAAAACTTGTATAGATTGATTGCCACAGAGATTAGTAAGGTATGCAAACATCGACCATTTGAAAAGGCATCAAGACCAGATAAGTTCAAAAGTCAGTGTTCTCTAACTTAAGAAATAATTCTATAGTTATTTAAACTATTCTTCTATAGAAAAATGTGATTTTCCTACTTCATTTTATGAAATCAACATTATATCATATCCAGCCTGATAGACACAGAACAAAAGAGAAAACTACCGGCTGGTCTTAACATGAATTAACATATAACAATTCTAAATAAGCTATTAGCAAATGGAACTCAGCAGCGTATTGTATTAAAAGAATACAACAATATGACTAAAAAGGCTTATTTGGGAATGAATAGATAGTTCAAATCAGAAGAATCTCTCAATATAATCCATTACTTCAACTAATAAAGGAGAAAAAATATATACAAACCTATCAATATCAGATGCAGACAAGGCATTTGATAAATTATACAACGATTTCTAAAAATTTCTAAGTAAAATAGGAAATAATGAAGCTACATAAATATAATATTTACCAAAACCCAGCATATAATAGTCTAAAGAGTAAAATAAGACCATTTATGCTAATAACAGGAAATACATAGAATACCTGCTATCAAGATTATTAATCAACATTGTCTTGGAAATATAAGCAAACATAGTAAGATAAGAAAATAAGATAATTAGTATAGATATTGGAAGAGATGCAGCTATCTATTTTTTGTTGATAATATGATTGTATATCCAGAAAACCCCAGAGACTCTAGAAAAAAATAAAATTAATACATTTGGTAGGTGTTCAGGTTCCAGATCATTGTAACTAACACACACACATACATGCACATATGTCTGTGTATAGTATTGGACTATACATACATTCACACATATTCACAAACATACACAGACACACACATACATGTTGTCTTAATACCTACAAAGTATTTTATAGAGCAATACCAGCTGATATAAGAGATACACCTTAGAAACTCAGTGGCCTATCATAGTTAATATTGCCCTCATGAAAATCCAATAGGTGTTGGTGGGTTGGGGTGGAAGGGAGTTCATGCCATAGAATCTTTCAAGAAACTCAGGCTGCTAGAGGTTCTGCCATCTTTATTTCAAGATTCCTAAGGTTGTCCTAGGGATTAATATCCTACTGATGAATAGAGAAAGAGAGAAAGCCTCAGATATTTTTGAGTCAGGCCTAAACTTAGTGAACAACACTTTTACCACATTCGGTGGGCCTAAACTCACTTGGGGCCATATAGATGCAAGGGGATCTGGGAAACATAGTCCTTGGGGTACCGGACAGCCACTTCCCAGGAATAACTCTTCACTATGGAGAGGGAGCATGACTTTTTGGTGGGTGGCTAACCGTCTATGTTATAAGTGGCAATTATTATTGCCATTTTGTAGGTGAGAAAACTGAGGCAAAGAAAGGTTATATAGCATGTCCAAGGCCACGCAGGTGGTGGTAGTAGAGCTGAGATTTAAGCCTAAGCCAACTTACACCAGAATCCATGGTCTTAATCATCATGCTACACTCCCTTAAGATTATATCATATAGCTTTTGTCTATTCTAAGCACCAAGAAATGAAGCTAGAAAAAAAATTAGCTGCATTATTAAAGGAAAGTATGAAGTTAGTAGACATAGATTTAACAAGAAAGGCACAGTAACTATGTGAAGGAAACTATAAAATGCCATTGAAGGACATGAAAAATGTATGAACAAATAGAAAAGTATTGCATATTCTTGGATAAGACTTAATAGCATAAAAAGGTTGATTCTCTCAGAATTAGTAACCAAGAAGATGTTTACATGAAATAAGAATTGTTCAATGTTGGTCTGCAAAAAATACAACAATAGGGTAACTGTCCTACCGGATATTAGAATATACTGTAATCAAATCAAAATGGAAATATCAGAGGAATAGATAAAATAGATAATCCAGGAAGAAATCTCAGCATATACTAAAAGTCAGTAGATGTTAAAGATGCTATTTCGATTCAGCAGGGAAAGGATACATTATTAAATGGTGATAGATAATATGACTGGTTATCCATGATGAAGAAAATAACATTGGGCCTTTCTATTACATCATCTACAAAACTAAATTTCAGATGAATAAAAGACTTAAATGTTAATAATAAAATATATATAAACATCTTAGTAAAAAATAAGGAGATTGTACATACAATATAAAGCCAGGAGAAAACTTTGTTAACCCAGACAGGGAGACCAGAAACTATTTAAATACAAATAAATACAGTTTCTCATATAGAAATAATTTTTAAAATGCCTTCTGCATAGCAAAACAAAAAAATCAATAAGCAAACTATATAGGGAGAAAATTGCAGTGCAGCAAACAAAAAAATTAACAACTTTAATTATATATAAAAAGGTCTTACAAATTGACAAGAAAAGAAACAACTGACCAGAAAAAAAATGAACAAAAATATGAATAAGCAACTCAAAGTTATAGCTTTCCAAATGGCCAGGATACATATTTAAATCTCAAACTCACTAGTGGTCAGGGAAATATAAATTAAAATAGTAATAAAATATCACAGACCTATCAAACTGACAAAAATTGTGAAGGCTTCTATTACCTGTTCCTGATGGAGAATTTAAATGTGCATTCACACATTGCTGCAGAAATGTGAATTGTTATGTCTTTTGGGGAAAGCAATCTAGCAATACCCAGTTAAAAATATGCATACCATTTGACCTAGCAATCCCATAGAAATAAATAAATCATGTCTTGAGATATAAGTGGTTCATTCCATCATGAAAGCAAAGTGAACTTGCAATCTATAATATTTTTGAAGAATAAAAGTGATTCATTTATTTATGTGATGGGTCTCCTTTCATCAGTGAAGGTGATCTGCCACTTGTCAGTGCTACCCCTCGTTTGAGTTTAAAATGTTAAAACTCGTATGTCCCTGTGGCTCAGTGATTAGTGGTCAGTTAAGGCTCATGAAGGAAGACCTTCCATATTTGGTTCAGTTTCAAGGTGTCTAGACCTCTGGGTTCAGGCTGAGATGATGGGAGACAAAGATCTTCCCCGTTAGGTTTGGAGCAGGGTGGAAGGGTATGTACGGGTAAGGACTTCCCTCTGAAATCTCCCAAGGAAAGAAAGGTGCAGGAGGGAGGTCCATTCAGGAGGAGAGAACAATGTGGGAATATTAGACTATTAGCAAACGTTGCTGCTCGGGGAAGGTTGCCGCAGTAACAGCCCCCAATTTATCCATACCTCCCTTAGGCGGTCCCCTCCCACACTGACTCTGCACTTGGTCATATGCACTTTGTTCAAGCTAGGACAGACTTGAAAAGTGCTTGTATGTTTGGATTTGCTTTCTCTTGCTGCCCTTTCGGCCCCTGACGCTATCACAACATGAACAAGCCCACTGGATGATGAGGACATTTGGCCTAGTTGTCTTGACAGCCAGCCAGTTAACTGTCAAACACATGAATGAAACCACAGAACACCCGCTGATGAAAGATACCTGAGTGAGTTCAGCTGAGATCATGAGAACTGCTCAGGTTGGCCCAGCCCAAATGTCAACCCATTCAATCTTGAGCTAATAAATGGCTATTTACTTTAAAGTATGGTTTGTTACACAGCTAAAGTTGCTATCCTCCTAAAGGGCCAGAAAAAAAAATGTCATAAAACTTTAGAGTCTCCATGCTTTCAAGTGGAAGACTTATGTGACTATAACCAGGCATAAATTCACAGAAATGTATACGAATGGAGGTATGGAATACCAGTAAGAGAATTGAAAAGAAAGGTAGAGACTTACACTGAACAATAAGAATACCTAATCAAGTTGATTCAGCTTTTAAAAGAAAACAAACCGAGGTATAAGATAAAAGCATTGGAAAGTGTGGATGCTTAAATTATATGAATAATGGAGTTTGATTAGAAGCATATCTAATTTCCCTAATATTAAATTAAAGTAGTTCTAAAGACACATGGTACTTTAGATATAAAAACAGGAGACTCGGAGAACCAGATCATTTTTGTAAAAAATCCAATCAATATTCAATTAGTTCAAACTAGTGCTTATGATGTATAATTGGGAAAAATTGTTTCAGATATGAGCATGCAGTGAGGAGCTGGGGAATTATGGTCAGCGTGGATCAATCCAAATGAAATCCATCACCAAGTAAAACAGAAATTATTATTATGAATTTCTCCTGAGCTTTGTTTTCCATTACTGTCATCAAGGAGAAATTACTTCTCTGCCCAACCCCTTGCCTTGTTCCCAAAGGATCACTCCAACAGGCCTTTATTAAATGTTTCTGGTAGACTCAGGAAGATACAAACTTTAGTTGAAAGAATGGTGTCCAACCTGTCGCAGATGGAGAACCCACATGTCACAGATGTGGATGTGGGGATATTTTTGTCCTCAAAATATTTCTCAGGGAAAAATACCACTGTACATTTATGCACATTAGGCATTTCAAAGCACTTACGATATTTTATTTACTGAAACTTCATTACTGTCCTTGGAGGTTATTATCTCCTTTGTAAAGATGAGAAAGTTTTAGACCAGGCAAGTCGACCAGCACCCAGGCTCTTGTCCCCTAGGTTTTAGCAGTTCCGAGCACAGCCAACTGCCTCAGCCAACGACCCTGCTGGAAAACTCCCTCCTCGTTCACTTTGATTCTCCATTAAAGAAAGCATTGCTTTGAAAAGCCCAATGACAAGCTCTATAGTGCTAATAGGAGGTACCTATTCCAGATGTCAGCTTTCGAGTCGCTGGGCAGACAGGTTTCCCTGTGTTGAGAATGCCGCTCCATTGTGGGGTTACACCTGTTTGCCCTCACTGTTATTAATAATTAACACTTGGATCCATTCTCATCAGCTCTCCAGCCTTGCTCTCCTGTCCTGCACTTCCTGTGGAGCTCTACAGCAACTAAGTCAAACATGCAATTTTATAAATATGGAAGCTTTACTTTTTTTTTTTGCTAAATTAATTTGTTCTGCATTTGCAAACCTAAAAAGTTTCTTTGAAGGAAAACAAAAGAGCGCACAGAGTTAGATTTTAATTTTTGGAAACACAGACCATGTTCTCCCAGAAATCTAATTTTCTAGATTAATGAATCATATCAGACGTTGTAAATTGGAAATTACTTTTACAACATGGAAAACAATGTGAATAAATTGAAGCTGCTTATTGAAGAAGACAGCGTGGTACCCACATGTCTCAAACACTTTCGCATAGATTTGTGTTTTCTAGGCTCTGTTGAATTGGTTCTTTCCCTTGGTCTTTTCATCAGATTGGTCTCTAAAATGACTAGGGTTTTCCCCTTTCTCCTGTTTTTCTTAGAACTTTAGGAAAGATCTGAACTACATGAAGATGCTGAAATATCAAAACATTCAGTTCAAAGGCCCATTTATGCAATAACAACAGTATTTTACATTTATTATAGCATCATTATTTCCAAAGCATGAGTACACATGTGATTTAGTTTGAGTCACACAGATTTCTAAAGCACTTACATGAAACAAGGCTTTGTGGTAGGGAGAAACTAGTATTTTATCTCCGTTTTATGACCAGGAGCCTTGGACCAGAAGGCTTATGGGATTTGCTGGCCACCAGTGGAGGAATTGCCAGGGGAGCCCAGTTCCTTCCAATTCAATGCTCTCTCCCCTACAGCCTCCACGTTATGCTTATCAGAGCCACACTACAGCAAGAAGAGCTTCCTCTGGCCCTTGACAAGCCACAGCTGCTCTGTCCTAATTATTTTAAATAATGAAATAATTTAAATATTTTATAGCATGAAAACATACTTTTCAGAAAACATACAAGCATCTTCCCCACTCAGATTCACAGATGTTAATATTTTACAAATACTCTTCGGATATGTCATGGATACAGCTAAAATGCTATCCTCCTTTCTCCCCACCTTCTCTGTGTCCCTGCACATCATTAGTATTCCTCCCACGAATATTTTTATAATTTTACTATGTGTGTTTGCATGCATAAAAAGTACACTGAATGTGTTTTTAAAATGTGTGTGCATTTTCGTCAATACTGTATGACTTCTTTCACATTTTCCTTTCAACGTTATGATTTTTAGATTTATCCCTGTTGATAGATGAGTTCAAGTTTATTCATTTTAACTGCTGTATGCCATTCTAATGTTAAGAGTAAATCATTGATTATCTACCTACTAATGGACAGGTGGCTTGTTTTCACTATTTTGCAGTCACACACAGTGTTATCATAAACATATTGGTAAATTTCTTTCTATGTAAGTGATCGAGTTCTACTATTAAGATACAAAGAGGTGGAGCTGCTGGCTTATAGGACACGAGCACCTTCACCTTTAAAGGTGTTGCCAATTTGCTCTCCAAAATGTAACAATCACTCTTCCGTCACCAGCGCCTGAGTTCCTTTATGCCACATCTGTGCCCACATTTTGTGTTAACAGGGTTTTAAGCACCCATCCATCTGTGGGGCATGAAACAACACTTCATTGTTGTTTTAATTTTCCTCCTTTTTTCTGTTCACAAAGAATTCAAAATTAATTTCTCCAAAGCTTGTCTCTGGGGATTCCAGAACATGAAAGCATTTGAGAAGTCCAGTTCTGGTCCAGGCGAGGTTTTCTCTGGATCTAGTAAAGTCTGCGGAAAGTAGAAGCTGGGGCAGCCCTAGCTCACAGCACTCTGAGGGTTCGCAGTTACTTTCCCTTCTCACAGCCAGGAGTTACTGTCCCCTCCCACAGCCAGGAGGGGACCCTCATCGCTGACTTCCCGAGCACTGTGGCAGCTGTTTGCGGGGCTCCCCTGCCTCTGCGCTGTTGTGGCTCTGGGCCTGCATTACCCACTCACTTAGGAGTTGCTGTGGTCTGAATTGTGTCCCCCTAGAATCCTCATGTCAAAGCCCTAAGCCCCAGTATGAAGGTATTTGGAGATGCAAACTTCAGGAGATAATTCGGTTTAGAGGAAGTCATGAGAACAGAGCCATCATGATGGAATTAGTGCCCTTATAAGAAGAGATACCAGAGACCATGCTCTCTTTCTTTCTCCACCATGTGAGGACACAGCGAAGGCAGCTGTCTGCAAGACAAGAAGAGAGCTCACACCAGAAATCAAATTAGTCAGAACCTTGATTTTGGACTTTCCAGCCCCCAGAACTGTAGGAAAATAAATTTCTGTTGTTTAAGCCACTCAGCCTATGGTATTTTGTTGTGGCAGCCCAAGCAGACTAGGACAGGGATTAAGGACTCAGGCTTCAGATGCAGAGTAGCTGGTTTCAGTTACAGTTCTCCTACATACCAAACATGTGGTCATGGGCAAGTTTCTAAAACTCTGCTGACCTCAATGTCTTCATCTGTAAAATGGAGATCTTAATATTTCCTACCTCACAGGATTGTTATGTGAGTTACTGAGATATTGAATGTGAAATACTTAATCCAGTGCCTGGAAGCTGGAAGTCTCAATAAACCTTAGCTTATGTCATTATTTACATTACTAGATAGAGCTTTTGTTATACCGATTCCTTACTCAACAACTTTCATATTTTCCTATTACTACATTATAAACTACAAAATCAGTGCTTTTCAGCATCGGCCTATACCTTCTTTTCTAGATTTATTAATGTTTCATGATAGTCCTGCATGAGCATTCTGCCCAGTCCCGACTGTCCTCCACCAGACTGGGTATTTCTCAGTCACTGTTCCTCTGCACTTGCTGGTTCTCCTACCTGGAACTCACTGCTCTCTATGCCCTTCTCTGCTCACCCTAATCCTGTGCAGCCTTTGAGAGTCTGGCCTGAATCTCTGTTGTTGGTAGAATAATAGCCCCCTATATATTTCCACATCCTCATTCCTATGAATATGTTACTTTATATAGAAAAAAGAATTTTTCAGATATGATTAAGTGAAGAATTTTGAGATGGGAGATTATCCTGGGTTATCCGGGTGAGTCCAATGTAATTATAACAGTCCTTGTAAGAGTGAGGCGGGAGGGCGGAATCAGAAGAAGGAGATTTGATAATAGAACCAGAGGTCAAAGTGAAGCAAGGCCACAAGCCAAGGAATACAAACAGCCTCTAAACCTAGAAAAGACAAGGAAGCAGATTCTCCCCTGGAGCCCCCAGAAGGAAAGCAGTCCTGCTGACCCACTTGAGACTTCTGCCCTTGGAAATGTAAAGGAATAAATTTGTATTGTTTTCAGCCACAATTTTGGGGTAATTTGTTACAGCGGCAATAGGAAACTGATGCATCTCTCCTTGACCATAGAATCTTTCCCAATTGCTTCTCTAAGCTCCCATGGAAAGTGTTTTCCTTACCACTTCATTTGAACTCATGACAATCATTTACTTTTTTATGAACAGTAAATGATGTATCCCTGACTCCCCATGACTGGCTTATATTCTGCCAATGGGGCCACTAATGGGAGGTTGTAAGGTGGCTTTTGAGAGTGTCTCTAGCAGCAGCATCAGGAGCTACCTTGGTTGCAAGAACTGTGTTTGTGGCAGTGGCAGTGGCAGTGACAGGTTCTGGCACTGGCAGCTATAGCATAAGCAGCAATAAGAGTACAGACTTCTGGTTCATGCTCAGGCAGCTGGACTCCAACAGCAGGAGGCTTAGCAGCACAGCCCACTGGCGTCTAGGTAGATTTTTGCTCTGAGGACCCAGAAACTGTACTAGTTTCCCATATATGAGTTAATTTACTTTCTCTTCTTTTGATCGTCCAGCTCTTGCAATACACTTGTAATCAATTCCTGTATTAAATATCTTCTGTTTAATGTACCTAGAGTGATTTCTGTTTTCCTGATTAGATCCTGAATGATACAGCTCCTGACATTCCTGGGTATTACAAACATGGTTTCATTTTTTTGTGCCTTACATCCTGCAGTAGTTGGTAAGTTCTTTGAAAACAGGACAGTATCTTCATCATAATGGGGAGAGTATGGTGTATTGTGATAAACATTGCTAGATGCTGCAACAAACTACAAAATCCTAGTGGCTTAACACAATAGAGGTTGGTGTGGGTTTTCCCCCACTTTGGGACTCAGGGATTCAGCCTTCCTCTGTCTTATGACACACCATATCAATATGTCTCTTCCAGGCATGACATGGCAGGGAAGAGAGGGATGAAGGAGAGCCACCAAAATATAAGTATTCTCATCCAGAGATGGTGCTAAGAACTTCACAAACATAACCCATCTCATTTAATCCTAAAAATATTCCTACAACATACTGAACTATCCCTATTCTACAGTGGAGAATCTGAGGCACAAAAGTGAAGTAACTTGCCCAAGAGCACATAGCTAGAAAATGGAATGGCTGGCATTTTAAATCATAGCTGTCTGATTTCAAAGTCCATGCTCTTTCCACTAGGCTTAATATAGAATCTCTGAGACCAATGTGTCATAAAATCTTAGGCTGTTAATGCAAGGCAATCCTGGATTCTGCAACAATAATCAAAACAGCACTAATAATCACTTACATAGTGCTTACTATGGGTTAGACATTGTTCTTAGTCATTTACATATATTAACTCATTTAATCAGTTTAATTTCCCCATTTTAAAAATAAAGAATATAGTTAAGTAACATCCCCAAGTTCTCGCAGCTAGCAAATGAGTCTTGTCAAGGAGTTAGTAAGATAATTCAAACCCCCAATCTGAATAATATTTTAGAAAATTAATTGGATCCTTTATTAATATTTGTCTTAAACAATGGTTCCAAAAGTGTACCCCATGGAGTATTACTTTAGAAGAGATTTAGATATAATTTAGATATTCATAGGGGTTATGCAGTAAAAGGAATTCTATGATCTATTATGTTTGGGGACCACCATTTGCTATATTCGCACCCTCCCCTTTTGTAAATTCATAATTTATAATTAAATATTTTGAGTTCTCAAAAACATGATACTAATAAAAACCCAATTATTTCTTAAACATATTTGCCCATGGAACACTATCTTTTTCCCTAGCATCTGGAGGGACTAGCTCTTTGGACATCCAGGTGGGAAACTCTGGACAAGGTTGTCTAAGTCAACCAGTTCTTCTAGTGCCTTGAGAAAAGAACCTTGAGTTGCTCTTTTAAAAGGCTCAACCAGAGTGGAACCATGGGCTGCAAGCTGGGTGGCAATCCAGTCGGGCTTCTCTTTTCTCTAGACAAGCACAAAGCATTACTTGCTCCCTCTTTCCTGATGGCCATATCTGGCCATTCTGAGAAAATTCAATCCATCCTCCTGTTAGGTCAAATCTCTGGAACACAGGCCTGCTGTAAGATGCTATTAGGAAGAGTGTCCTTGGTCAAATGGAGATTTGGCGCAGATCCTGGCAGGGTGAATTGTCCTTCTACGTGGCCTGCAGAGCACACACGACTCCCAGGTCCTGTTTGGATGAGGCTGGGTGTGAAGCAGCAGTCATTTCTTACTGGGTCCTTCAGCTGGTGGAGAATGAGCACGAACAGGAGAAAGTTTGCTCAGGGCCTCGCTCAGGTGGGAGGGGAGGGAGTGCAGCAATAATAAATGCCCATGCATTATTTATCACTGTTACTGCTTGGCACAAACAGCTTCATTCCATTGACTTTTCACTTTTAAATGAGCTGGGAAGAGGGCCAAGGTTGTTTTTCAGAATCCCCTGAGAGAATGTGAGTGAGTCCATGGCTTTTGTATTTTATTAACTCAGAGAATTTTTCTTTTGTTTCTTCTGGATGATACAGGAGGAAGTGGGACTCTTGTCTCTCTTATTTTAAGGTAAGCTCAGGGTGGCTGGCAGATCCTTAATCATATGCTAATTATTTCTTTCAATATAGAAACTTAAGGAAGCCCTGAAACCAAAAAGTCAGAGCAAGGGGAACACAGAAGTTAAAATGTCAACTTCCCAACGTCCTCTGGAAACCAGACCCAATCAGTAAGGGTGGTGGCATTAAACATTGTCAAAGGGAAAATCAGCCTTTAAAGTGGGCATGATTCCCCTGTTTCTAGGTATTATTTGAAAGCAGGGGTATCAAAAAGCTCTTTATTTATACAAATCCAAGCTTGTTTTTTGACTATATCCTGAATCTGCCAATGTAATTTTGAATAAACACTAGAGAATTCTAGAATATTCACTTTGTCTTCTGATAGCCAGGCTAAGATACAAAAAGCAGATCAGCCTAATGTGATTCTCCACACACTAAAGAGGTGGGTCTTACCCAGTGGAGAAATGACATATGCCTGGGTTTTTGTGAGGGGCCTTTTGCAGAGCAGGGAAGGGAAAGCCACGCTTGGGTTTTGTAAATTGGTTGGTGGATGCTGGGCTCTGCTTTCTAACCAGCCTCAGTGGTCTCCAGGGGCGCCTTGTGTGCAAATCCTGGTCCCCTCAGTGGGCTCAGATTAGTGGGATAGGTGTCTTGTAACACACATGGCATAAGACCAGTATCATATGCAGGAAATAAGGGGAGAGAGAGAAAGAGAATTGAAGAGAGGGTTGCCCCAAAAGAGAGTAAAGATAGATAAAAGTGGTTTGATTCTTTCTTCAAGAAGCTCTAGGAGGTTTTTAATTTCCCATCAGTCTTGGAGTGTCTGATTTTCTCAAAAGACTCAAAAGAATTTTTGCACTTTTACTTTGCTTTTTACTCCCCGCTGCCTGCTTTCAGCAACCAGAACTGACAAGGTCCTGGTGAGAATGTACACATCCTTCCAGACTGGGTCAGGAGCTATTTGGTGACTCTAGAGAGGGGACTGGGGGCCTCCCTGAGCCTCGTGGTCGGGCATCCCAGGTAGGGCTACATTCTGACCTTCTTACCCAGACTCTGTTCTGACCCCTCCCGATAGGCTGCGGCCGTGAGGGAAGGGCCAGGAAGAGACAGTTGAGAGGTAGAAGGAGAAGGGTTTTATGGAAGAGCAGAGGCCCTTGCCGGCGTCTCCCAGGCCCTGGCCAAATCCCAGCTTCATCACTTATTAGCAGTGCACTGTTTTCTCATCTGTAAAATTAGGGTGGCACCAAGTACCTCATAGAGTGGCTGTAAGTTTTAAGTGAGAAAACCTGTGAAGTGTCTAGCATGGTGCTTCCCTCGAGTTAGTTCTGTTCCCCTCTTCACTCTACA
Source organism: Avahi laniger (assembly GCA_963575035.1). Classification (NCBI taxonomy): domain Eukaryota; kingdom Metazoa; phylum Chordata; class Mammalia; order Primates; family Indriidae; genus Avahi; species Avahi laniger. The sequence continues at coordinate 60,733 of CAUYSK010000986.1, forward strand.
ATAGCACATTTTGGAGCCTGCAGCCTAGAGTCGGGGCACTAGGGTAGTCTCGCACATTCGGTGCCCACAGCGTAACAGCAGGCCTGTGCCAGGCTTATAGTGTGAGCAAAGCTTGCAATCCTTGCTTTTAGGGAGTGTACAGTCTGGTGAGGAGATAAACAGGCCTGACATAACCATGGAAAAACAGAATGTGAAAGTACAGTAAAGGGCAAGCCAGGGTGCTGCCATGGCCCATGACAAAGCCCAAACAGCTCTGGCTGGCCAAGGGACAGGCTCGTAGGTGCAGGGAGTGGTCTTGTGCTCCCTTCCCTCACCCCAAAATTTTTGACCAAGTCCTACCACCTGGATCCTCTTTGCAGAGGTCAAAGTCTCTCCTTCCTTGGACATCTTTAAATTGCAATTCTTCTAGAAAAGGTGAGATACTTTTATAATCTCCATTGAAAGCATTTTCTTCCTGAGATCAGTGGCACAGGGACCACATGGATTAGAGTGTGAAAAATCCAACTCCAAAGAAATAATTTAACAATTTCAAAACGCTATGCTAGTTCTTGACAGCCTTTCATTTCAGACATTTATAGGATAATGCGTGAGGTCTAATCAATATGCCAACCAACCGTCAGCTTGGACTAGCTCCAGAGGCCAGCCTTGCCTAGAGGGAGCATGCAGAAAAATACACAAAGTATAAATTGCAATCAATGCATAAGGGTTATAATAGCACTATATGGACTTTGTTATGGAAATCTGGAGAACACTGAGAGAGACATCTGAGCAGACCAAAATTCTGGCCCCACATCTCCTTTTAACTGAAGAGTTTCAGTGAGGGAGGTGGATAAGTTAGGGTAAACTCTGCTACGCTGCAGTAACAAACAAGCCCAAGTCTCAGTGGCTTATCAGTCATTCAGAAACCCAGGTCCCTTTGATTTTGTGGTACCTCAATACTCAAAATATATTTTCCAAAGTCACCACGGAAGGGGAAAAGAGAAGATTGAGCATGGAGATTTTTATGGACCAGGCCTGGAAGGGGCTCACATTACTTCTGACCTCATTCTATTGACCTGGACTCTGTCATCTGACTCTAGCATTCTCAAGAAGCCTGGAAAATAAATGTGAAAACCAGGAGGCAATAAAGTGGATTTTGCAAGCACATAGCACAGTCTCTGACAGAGGGTGTCCTCACACAGGGCTACCATGGACTGACCCATGTACTGGGGAGACAATGCAATGTCATACTTTTGAGAATTCCCTTAGGCAGAAGCAGGTAAAGCTGATTTGGATTTGAATCAGAATTCTACCCCTTCCTGTCTTGTTGAATCCAGACGGTTTCCTTTTTTATAAAGTGGTGTTGGTAGCAATGCCTAGTTCATAGGGCTGTCGCAAAAATTTAACTGAGATTGCTCCCGCCATGTAGCACATGCCAATAAATGGGAGTCATTATTTCACAGTGCGGATTCCTTGCCATGACTACTCCCGTCTTCATCAAATGCTCTCCTCATGCAACGATCATTGCCCTGTGATTTTTGTGTAATAACATGTCTTCAAGGTCCACGCCTACTGCCTTTCTCACACAGTAAAGCTTCATTCCTACCCAGATGGAGCAAGAAGTTGTGTTGAAGCAGACTATCTCCTTCCCACAAAACCGCTCAAAAGTTCCTGAAACTGGATATAGGACCTCATGAATTGAAAAATTAAGAATCCGAATCTCCATACTGTTCAATGAAAAAATGAAATCTTATAAGAACCATTAGTCAAAAAATAAAGCAGCAAATTTTCTACTAGCAAAAGATCCCGTGGCTCTCTGGAGATCTTAACATAGCAGAAGAGAAGAAGTAATTGTATCTGCCTCTTCCTTCCACAGAGTAAAAAGGGGCATCAGTGAGCCAAAAGTGCCTAAGACCAGTTTTTCTCCAGGCGCACTTCAGTGCTCTGTGTTCGGGCAGATGCAAGCCTCACCCCGTGGTACACTGTAGAAGGACGCAAAGGCTCGCAGGAGTCAGCTGTGAGCACATCTTCCTAAATCCTTGTACAGTGATATAACGCAGGGTCTTCTGCTAGAAGGGCATTTACTGTCCTATGTTATAAATAACTGTTCTTGTAAGGGTTCTTTTTTCTCTTAATAATATGAAAATTCCAAATTCTGGATTTTTAAATACATGAAGTGCCATGTTCAGTGACTTGACGTTGGTAGCTTAAACTTAGCCGTGGTGGGAGTATTTACACCATGGAAATTGACAAACACTAAAAATCACGGCTTTTTCCCTTGCATGGGGGTGAGGGAGTTGGGGGGCCTTAAGAACCAATTGTTAAACCTTTATTAGCACATCACTGGTAAAACCCCCTTCTAAAACCACATACACGCCAAACGCAGTGGGGGCGCAACCCAACACTGTCAAAGGCCTTTCAAATCTTTGGGTGAGAACAAGGCTGATATGGGTGATTGGGTTTAGTTGTTATTCTATTTTAAATATCACTTTTATTATTTCTTGTTATTGCAAAATGACATGCTAACTGTATAAGAAGAAGAAAAGAAGAATCACCCATAAGTCCACTACCCATAGATAACCTCTGTCATTATTTTAATCTCTTTTTATTTATGTATAAACAATAGTATCCAAAAATATCACACTGCACATACAGTTCTCCCATTTTACAATATATCCTGATCATCTTTCCAGGTAATTAAATATTCTGCAACATCATTTTTAATGGTTGTTTGACATCATTTAGAGCATGAATTAATTGCAAGGCATTGCATAGTGTCATCCATTTCACTGGAAACAGAGGTGTCTCTGTTAACTACTGAGTGGTGGAAAATTTTGCATGACTTCCGCCTCCTGTGCTCTTCCTGGCCACCTGGATGAGCCTTCTCCTTCTCTAAGTTTTGGCTGGTAATTTTGCTATTTCTCACAGCTGCTTTCAACCTCTCTGCTCACCAGGAGAGGTCAAATGAGAGGATATTTCCAGGTAAAGAGAACTGCTTATAATTATCTGGAAGGGTTACCTCCTATCCAGAAAAGAGACTTGAGTGGAAAATCCATCAGGATAAATGAAGTTGAGCATCTCTGATCATAAACACACCTCCCCATCCCAACAGTGAGCTCATTGCCTCTCTGATACCCAAACATCAATTAAAATAATTATTCTTAAATTATCATTTCAATCCACTTTTCACACAAAGCAGCATTAAACATTTGCAGATTCAGCTCAGAGCTATTATCTCTGGGGTGATATTAATTATGATGCCAGTTGGGTAAAACTCTCTGAACACCAATTTCAAAGCTGTCACAGTCTACCCCATCCCCCATGCTCCCAATTCCTGATCCTGTTCTTTTTCTTCCTGTTTGTCATAGCTTTTTGATCACTTTCTCACATATTATGTAATTTACTTATTTATTCTGTTTATTGTCTCTCCCTCTGCTGGATCCTAAGCACCGTGAGTTTAGAGGTCTTTGTTGTATTTACTGATGTAACCACACATCTAAAAGGGTACCTGGCATATTGTAGATGTTCAGTGAGTCTCATGGACCTGGTGTAAACTTGGAAGCCTTGCATTATGGCCCTTTTTCTGTCTATACCCCTGTGAGTTGGACAACGACACCAGCCAGTCAATGCAGAAAGGAAGGAGAACCTGGCTCAAGGCTGTCTCTGCTTCGATCGTGAACAGCCACAGCTCTGTGTACCAGTAACTACCATGGGACCTAGAGGCTTTGAGGATTAGAAACAGGGGAGCCTTCAAATGTCAGGGCCTTCAGAGAAGTCCAACTGGGGCAGCAGTGCTTGCCTGAAACTGTGTCTGGATTCAGAGATACCCACTGCACCCTTGCTATCCATCCCATTTTGATATCAGATCATAGCTTTTATCCTCACAGTTAATGAGCATCAACTATGTGTCAGGAACTGATCTGGACACTTAACACTCAGTTATTATTTCATTTGAACACCGACAAGCCCGAAAGGTATGTGTTGGTATCCTCATTTTACAGATGAAGGAATTGAAATAGAGAGGTGCTAAGTAGCTTATTCAAGGTGGCACTGGCGAGGACAGATCTGAGAGGAGTTCATCTGGGCCTGACCCTATAATCTCACTACAGTACTGTGAGCACTGGATTTCATTCTCAGTTTCTTCATCTGTAAAATGGAGATAACATGGGCTCTTTGAAGGGTTGGTGTTAAGGATGAAATGAGATGGTATGTGCGGAATTACTTATCAGAATCCTTGACAATCAATAAGAAGGAATTTCTTCCCACTTTTCCCATATGATAAATAGAAAAACCAAAGCTTGGAGTGGTTGAGAAATGTAACTAACATACCCTTTGCAAGGATGAGGGAACCGGACATGAATCCAGGTCTCCACACTCTCCACCCACGTTGGCCCATCCACATCCTCGTAGGTATGTGCTCCCCTTCTCAGCCAAACGTGCTCAAGACTCAGCCAGGAGAGGAGACACTTCCTCACTGTGAACATATCTTCAGATTCATTAAGGCGGGGGGGAGGTGGAAAAACACAATAACAAAACAGTAGAAAAAATTTTTTAAATAATTTGAAAACACTTGACTCATTTTTCTAGTGCTGATCGAAGTTAGAAAAGTAATAGCTATCATCTGTTCTGTGCCCACTATTGGCCAGGCTCTGTGCTGAAGCCTCACTTAATGCACAATTTATTCATCCTATTTTGTGGATTTAGAGGAAGCCCAAGGAGACTGAGTAAATTATTCAAGATCACATAGTAGTCAGTGGAGAGGGAGAAACCGAGCCTAGAAAGGTCTCATTGTGAACATCTCATTTTTAATCTGAATGTTAAACTGCTGATGGGATTACAACCCGGCCTCAAGACATTGATTTCCCAGCAATACTCTAGTCCCTTGTAAGGTTAGTCATCTCAGTAGGGGAGATAATTATCAGAATTACCACCTCAACTAAAGTATAAGCCTTTTGAAGACAAGGACTGAAACATAGCGAACATATTGCTCATTGCACCTAGCACAAACCTTTTGGTTAATGGTATTAAATAAATGTTTTCAGTGGATCCATTACGATTCCGTCGGGGAAACTTATTTCCCAGGACTCACTCCATAGTAAATAAGACTACATACCGTGAGATGATCAGAGATGAAAAGCTCTTGGATTGCATGTAAAAATACATTGCATTTTAGAGTTGATTCTCAGTGATTACAGCCTTTTATTCTGCACGAGTTTACTTTAACATGTCCTCACTCATTCCTCTTCTCTCAGACCAGTGCAACTCTGCTGTTTATGTAAAGACCCAAACCGTGCTTCATGCTCTGTGTTCACTTCAGGAACATGCTGTGGTGCCATTTGTGCCCACGATCTGGCTGCATCTGCTTAGGCAGTGACTTGCAGCTTCTGCTGGAGATGCATTTGTCATTGTTCTGTATTTTTATCTAATCAGCAATTCTTCTTAATCATGTTGGGGAGAGATAGGCAAAGTTTAATCACATGATTCATCACAACCGGGACACAACGTGCTAAGAAGGGTGCTTTATTGTATTGCCCAAACTGAGTATTAATGCAAATAATTTTGACAACTAGGAGATGCTATTATTTATCCAATTAGGATGTTACTGCGAGTATAAATCTGCTCTAAGTTCTGAACTGAGAATAACAAAATGAGTCCCATTTAGGTTCGAGATGGCTTCTTTGAGCTTTTGAAAACATTCCAGTTTTGACAGCCAGGACTGTATGTGAATCATTTGCTTGTTGCATTTTGAGCTCACCCCGGATGGAGAAGTGAACACACAGCTGTACCTATATTCCTCACATGGGGGCCCCTTTTGGCAGGCGGCGTTGTTGTTACGTAATGACTCATCTATTTCTCACCTTCGCTATCTCAAAGGAGACAGAGACATACTAGGGAAATCATTTCCCACCACCTATCTTGAATCCTGGGCTGTGAATCCCAGGAATTCAATCTTTGGAGGAATGGGGACTCACCCTGCTCTTTTCTCTCTCCCAAATCAGGAGGCATTAAGAGAAAGGAACCTTATATATGGACCCCAGTAACTGACTGTTAGAGGGGTTTGAGATCCTACTGAATTGCATAATCACTTCCTAATTATATAGATTTTAAGTAGAGGAAGGGTCCTGGGAAGAGTAATTCGGGAATAATAAAGAATAACCTGGCAGGAAGCCTAGTAGTTTCTTGGTTTTCATGTGATTCCAACATATTCCCTTTGATGACGATGATGATGATCCACCACACATAATCTTGAGATGTATTAAAGATTTAAGTTTGCAGAGACCAAATATTATACATTAGGTGATTATACTTACTTCGTACTCTTTAAATTTTCTGGAAAGGAAGAAACTTTTCCTCCTCTCAAACCCCTAAGTCACTCAGTGCTTGCCAAGGTGTTAGCAGGGATGTATCCAATTAGCAAAACTGGGAAGCAGGGCTTGAGCACCTCAGTAGAAACTTTTTTCTTTCAAGGCATCCTGTTGGAGGACCTACCTTCTCTCCACACCAAGGCCAAGTCAGGGCCTGCCCTCGCCTGTGAGAGAGAGATCCTGTGTCCTTTCCACTTCACTCCCTCCTGTGGAAATAAATGAAGAACAACAAAATGAGAACAAGGAAAGACTATAGAGCTATAGCAAGGGAGGCAACCACCATCACTTGCTTTTTAGAAGAAATTCAAATTCAGGCTGGGGAGTAGGAAAGCTTCATAGGAGAAAAAAGGGAAGCTTCAGGTACGCTCCGACCTAAGATCATCTGGCATGGGGAGGATGGAGGCAGCTAGAAATGGGGCACCCTATTTGATTGATTAGGGGTACACATTTGGCTTTCTCTGGTTGGCCCAGAGTTGGAAGAAGCCATGAAAATTAGGTCTGTTATTAACTGAGTTTTCGTCATTTTGAGCTGATCGTTACAGGGGTCGTTTAGCTTCCTAGACTGGTAACGAGACTGTAGTCTGATTTCCTGTGAGTCTTATAGACCAGACTGGCTTCCTGGGCTGGTTCCCATAGGTAACTGGTCAGTTTCCAGGGATGCTCGCTGCAGGTCGTGAGGCACTTCTATTTTGACACATGGTCTGGTCATTGTTTCTGTATGTTCAGTCTCTCATTCCCCACTGTGGAAGTGAGAAGCATCAGTGTGGGAATGTGTCTCCTTTTATAGTCACACTCTCACTCAGGTGAGACTTTTCTGAAGTCTTGATCTGAAAGACAAATATTAGGAAGCCTGACTGTGTTCGCATATCTAAGCCACATCCTCCAATCAGCTTTATCGGTAACACTGATATATTGATCTCTACCTATTTAGGGTGAAGACAGAGGTGAAGACAATTATCCCCCTCATAAAGCCCCAGCCCTGTGCAGGACTAATATTCAAACAGAACTGAGGAACTATCAGAATGGGCAGAAAACTTCTAAATCTGTTTCCTTGCCTTTTCATATTGCCCAAACTGTATATCTAACACCTTTTCTTCCCTCAATTTAAATGCCTTTGTATTTACATAATAGCTTTTCCTTTGTTCTCTTTGAGGTTCCAAATGATTGCCTTAGAATGCCTTAGATTATCATTTTCCCTTTTTTATGTAGCTCTTGATGGGGGTGGCGATTCATTCTATCCTAGTATATAAAATACATGTGCCTTGGGACTTTGATTGTATGGATGCCGACATTAAGAGAACACATAAGATTGTAAAACGTTTACAGGCACTGAGGAGTCTGGGCAGAGTGGTGGTTATGATCTCTGGTATATTGTTTATGGGAGGAGTATAAGCCTGAACAAGTAAAATTCCAGAAACTGTGATCTGTGCCTTTTTGTGCCAAACATTATGGGCTGGAGAGAAGGGTGGGGCTGGATTTGAAGGCAAAATAGAAAGATTTTGTAATGCTTCCCATTGAGCTCTGCAGTGATGTGCTGCAGAATTTATGAGGTTATCTATCCCAAGAATTTGTGACTTAAATGTTTCTTTGCTCTTCTACATTAACCTTGGACTTCAAGGGTCCATTATAACGAATGGGCGAAGGTTCAGAGGAGGGCACCTTTTCCTTGCTGCGCTTATTGAAATAATGTCACCTGTCATCTCATGAACCCTTCTCATAATCCTGTGAGGTAGGAATTACAACCATCTTTACCAGCCTAGAGAGGAGAGATAGAAAGAGAAGAAGCACCTTGCATAAGTTCACATAGCTCAGAAGAGGACAGAAAGAAAGGAAAGATGTGAAATTAGAGGGTCTGGAATTCAAGAGCTTTCCAGTGTATCCATGTGAAAGCCATAAATGGATTAAAACAGACATAATGGAGAGTCTGCACTTGTCTCTGCTTCAACACTTGATTCTTTTTCCTTTTTTTCCTACCCTTCCTTTATTTCCCTCTGCTCCTTCCCTGAACCTTGACAAATGTCAAGGCAGCTCTCAAAGGAGTTCTCAAAAAGAATTTTTCTAGTAGTTGCCAGGATACGATTGATCCAAAAATTCATTTAAGAGGCTCAAAAACTAGGCTAATCTCCAACCAGTCTAATCACAACTTTTGTAGTAGTTGGAGATGAAGAAAACTGCAACCTAGACTACAAGGGCACCCTTCCTCTTCTTTTCTGCTCATCCTAATAAATTCCAACTGCACTTTGATTCAAAGAGTTACTTGGCCTTCAGGTGCTCCCTGACCCATATCAGGTGAGTAAAGCCTTCCACTTGTGCATGAGTCACTTGAACTATTTTTATTCCTTGGCAAAACAAAATATATTTTAAAATAGATGACACCAGACTCAAGATTTTTTGAATGAGGAAGGTAAGTCTTATAGAACATGGTCCAAAAGGAGACAGCAAAACAAAGATATGGACAATTTTTTTTTTATTAAGAAATTAGGAAGATTTTTAGAAGGTTATAAACAAACCAAAAGGAAGAGGAATTTAGAGAAGATAGGAAAGGTAGTTGGTGTTTGTGGACAAAGAGGGGACTATAAGTACCGTGTGATTGTGAGATGAGTAAAGAACTTTAAGAAACATGACATTTAATACTGAATTATAAAGCATTCATGTTGTAGTGATGTAACCCCACCCCCATCCAATTACCCCACCCTCCAATCAAGTCAGTAAGACACATGAATGTGCATGATGTGGAGGAACTCAAGAAATAAGGCTGAATTTGTGCTGTGTAAGTGTCAAATCTGTAGGTCAAGCTGGGAAGAATGACATTTTAGCAATATTGAGTCTTCCAATATAGTCCATGCTTATTTCTGATCTTAAAAGGAAAGCATCCAACATTTTCCTCTATAATTGTTATGGTTTCATGCCTTACATTTAAGTCTTTCTTTTATCCATATTGAATTAATTTTTGTGAGTGGTGAGAGATAGGGGTCCTGTTTCATTCCTCTGCATGTGGCTATCCAGTTTTCCCAGCACCATTTATTGAATAGCACTTCTTTTCCCCAGTGTACCTTGTTGGCTTTGTCAAAGATCAATTGGCTGTAGGTAGGTGGTTTTATATCTGGGTTCTCCATTTTTGTTCCATTGGTGTATGTCTTTATTTTTGTACTAATACCATGCTGTTTTGGTTACTATAGCCTTGTAGTATAGTTTGAAGTCTGCTAATGTGATGCCTTCAGATTTATTCTCTTTGCTTAAGATTGCTTTGGCTATTTGGGCTCTTTTCTAGTTCTAAATGAAGCACAGAATTATTTTTTCTATGTCTGTGAAATATGTTGATATTTTGATGGAGATTGCGTTGAATCTGTAAATCACTTTAGGTAGTATGGGACATCTTAACAATGTTGATTCTGCCAATCCATGAGCATGATATATATTTTTCCATTTGTTTGTGTCCTTTGCAATTTCTTTCCTTGGTGATTCATTGTTCTCCTCATACAGCTCTTTCTCCTCCTTGGTTAAGTGTATTCCTAGATATTTTATTTTCTTTATAGCTATTGTGAATGGTATTGAGTCTTTGATTTGACCCTCAGCTTGACTGTTATTGGTGTAATGAAATGCTACTGATTTATGTAACTAAGACTATACCACTTTACTTGCAGTGTCGATAATATTACAGAATATTTCCAATTTCTCTCTCCCATTTCTTATGATATTTTTATCATTCATTTCACTTATCAATATGGTATAATCACCTTATATATTGATACTATTATTAATTCAAACAATGGTTATGTTTTAGATTGACTAGCAATAGTAAAAATAAAAATAAATTATTTTGCCTTCCTTTATTCTGTCCCTAATGCTCCTCTTTTCTATGTAAATTCAAGTTTCTACATTTTTTAAAAACATGTAGAGTAGGACTGCTGTTGATGAATTTCTTCAATTTTTGTTTGTCTGAAAAAGTCTTTTTTTCTCTTTCACTTTCAAATGATAATTTGATATATTAAGAGAATTCTAGGTTGGTGGGTTTTTTCTTTTAATATTTTAATTTTTTTCCCACTCTCTTCTTGTATGATTTCTGATGAGAAGTCTACTGTCATTCTTATCTTTATTCATCTATAAGTACAATGTTTTTATTCTTATTTTTACCCTAACGTTTTTCATGATTTTTTTCACTTTTTTAATTTGGTTTTCTGCAGTTCAAATATGATATACATAGATGTAGGTGTTTTTTTTTTGTTTTTTGTTTTTTGTTTATCCTGCTTGGTGTTATCTGAGCCCCCTGGATCTATGGTTTGATGTCATTCAGTAATTTTGGAAATTTCTCAGCCATTATTACTTCGAATATTAAATATTTCTTCTGTTCTTTTCTCTTGCTTTTGGTATTCAAATTATGCCTATGCTACAGCTTTTTAAATTGTTTCACAGTTTTTGTAAAGCATGATTTTTATTTCCATTATTTTTTCTCTTTGGTCTCTAATGTCAAAAGTTTCCACTGACATATCTTCATGCTAATTGATTCTTTTCTAGCCATGTCCAGTTAACTGATGACTCCATTAAAGGTATTTTTATTTCTGTTGTGTCTGAGCATTCAAAATTCTGTGTTATGTCTGAGTTTCACTCTGATGCCTACTTTATATCTTCAGAGTGTGTTTTCTTGTGTTTCAGCATGTCTGGTAAATTTTGTCTTGAAAACTGAAAATGATGTATCACATAATGAAACTAAGGTAAATAAGTCTTTGGTGTGAGGATTTATATTAACCTGGCTAGTTGTTGGGCTGTGTTTAGTGTTTGCTATAGCCATGAGTGCCAGATGCTTCCACTTTCTCTAGCTTTTTTATTCTCTGCTGTCTTTGGGTTTCCTTAACAATTCCTCCTTAGAGTCTGGGCCTCGCAGCTCTTTCAACTACAATACACTATTATAATATTGCAGTGTGGTTGATATGGTGGTAAAGTGTGGGCAGAACTTCTATAAGCTAATATATTTCTTAGCCTCCCCCCAACTCCCCTTAAGTGAGTCACAAGGGCTAGAGATGGCTGAAGTCAGAGAAAAGCTCTTCCCCTAGGTGGAATAAAGCTATGGTAAAGTCTGTTCACCTGGAGAGAAGCCATCATTCTGTAGAACACTCTGGGTGTTTTTCACAGTGGTTACTCTTGCCCTCCTCCTGCCAGAGCCATGAGGGAATCTCTTTCAGCTCTTTGCCATTAGAACCTGGTAGGATTCCTAGAGGTAAAACCCCAAAAAGTGTGCCTCCCTTCCTAAGACTGCAACTCTCAGAGTTTCTCCCTCTCAAGCTAGTCCACACTCAGCCTCCAGCCATTTGCTAAAATTATCATTGAAATGTTCCTACCAGTTTAGGACCCCAACTTCTGTTCTGGGTAAGTAGATCTCAGCTAGAACTTTCTAGATTCACTTGTCACCCCGGATTTCAGGGTGGCAATTTGCCGTGTATATTCAGTTCTCTAATGGGTCAAAGAAAAATATTTGATTTTTCAGTTTGTTTATGTTTTTCTGGTTGTAAGGATGGGAGTGATGACTACCAAGAAATTTATATGTTGGTGCTAAAACTGGATGTCTTTTATTCTTTTTTCAGTTTTTAAATATACATGTTGTATTTACATATACACATACACACACATAATACTTTCAGACATATACAAAAGGAAAGAGAATAGTGTAATTAACTTGCAAATTCTAGCAGCCATCTTGCCAGCATGAGGAAAACAGTGGGCTTCAACAGTGGCAGAGCAGAAATTTAGAAGGAGCCTGGGCCCCTGGAATCTCCATGAAATTACTGCAGTGTTAGTCTGTGTTCTCCTGGAATTTTCATTAAGTGAGGACATTTTTTAAACTTTATTTTGTTTAACACACATGTGTTTTCAGAGGTAAACTTAATCCTTAACTGATGTACTACCCTTTCCTCATCTTAACTCTCTTTGTGCATGTATTATCTGCCCTGAATTTTGAGTTTTTCTCTCTCTCTGTTTTTGTCTCCCTCACTCCTTCATTCCTTCCTCTTTATTTGTGCTTATCCTGCCAATTAGTCCTGTCAATTTCTGTTTTTACCTGGCACATAACATGTTGCCTTGGACACAGTAGACACTAGATAAATATTGGATGGATGCATGAATAAATTATTCTAACTAATCCTCAGCATGAGGAGGTTAAGGGCTCACTCACAGATCTGTTCCCAGCTTCCGTACCATGGCCTGATTTGTAAGAGAAACTGACATGCATGCCCTTACTTGACCTCAAGAACAGAAAATTTCCAAAGCAAAACCAGCTTGAATAATTACCAAAATCATTTGTCAAAATAAGTACTTTAGCCAAATATCCAGGCCCCAGCAGGAGATATTTCTGCCCAAATTATCTGGATGATTTGTTCAGCCTCCCACTTGGATTTCTCTGTGGCCTCCCATGGCCCTCGTAAGCTTATGCAGCCGTAGATGTGCCAGTGCTTGGCTGGGGGCAGAATGCAGGGACACGGGGTGAGAAGCACTAAAAATCCAATGCCAAAGCCACAGGCATTTTCTCTGGGCATTGTTATGGGTTGTTTGCCCAGGAATGCAGGAAAAAAAATATTGTGAAATGGAGAGAGAACTGAACTGCATGTGCATTTCTCCTGTTAGCACTTTTTGTTACCTGAAGTTACATCTCACTTTTCTTCATGTTCTGAATTTCAGTCTCTCCCTCCTTACAAACAGGAGCTCTGTGAGAGCAAGAGCCAGCTCTGTTTTGTTCTTCTCCTAACATGAAACTTGGCACATAGTGGATGATGAATACATATTTGAATGAATAAATACATCAATAAATGCATCAAGGAACACATCAAAGAATGAAGGGAGAGCCTCTTAGGGCAAGCACAACACTCCTCTCTGTGGGGCTTCATGCTAGATCATTGTCTGAAATCAGGTTGCCCACGTTAGTACTCTGGTGCTGCCTTTACTGGCTGTTGTGACAGGGCTTATTTTCTCAGTCACACTGAATCTATTTCCCTCTCTGATATTCTTTTAAACTTTAGAAGCCCCTCAATTAATGAATAGTTTGGGTTTCAAAAAGTTGCAACTATATTAATTTTCTTATATGTCCAATGTGATTAAGAGGGGTCTGACCTTGCTATCCCCAGATGCATCCTCCCCGCATATGAGTGTAAATCAACCCTCTAAAACTTTAAAAATAGAAACTATTTTCTCTTCCCTACCAATACTGATTATGATAGGCATTCTTCTTCCAAAATAGAAGGGTCTCATCTACATTAAGAATCTGCTAGAGTCTCTCTCCTCCAACTTGATGGCTCAAAAAGTGGTAAGAATCACTTCTTAGCAGCGGTGATGTGTGTACTTCTCACCCTCCCCACTCCTTGATGCTGTGCAATTTCAAAAAGGCCTTGAGCTTGGGGGAACCACCTATAACTTGCAACAAGTTTCACCCCATGCTTTGATTTTAAATGACAGAACAAATTCCTAGATCCCTCCTGAATTAACATCAAACTAATACATCAGATACCGATATTGATTACATAGACTCAAATTCTATTTTTTTGTCCACAACTTTTCCTGGTCTGTTCATTCAGTCTCTCCTAGGTGCAAGGTGGTACACTAGACAGTGGCACATAACAGTGAACACAAAGGACAGAGATCTCTGTCCTGTTGGAGCTTACTCTCTAGTAGCAGGAGACAGATTATTAAAAAAATCAAGTAAATATGTAACATATTAAATGATGATATGTTTTAAGGAGAAACATAAAGGAGGTATAGATGCTGGAGATTGGGGGCTGCTAGGTGTCAGGGGACAGGGAGGGTCAGGAGGGTTCTTGTTTATAGAGGGAGACCAAAGAAGGCTTCAACATCAAGGTAACATTTGAGCTGAGAACTGTAGGAGGTGAGGGAGCAAGCCATGTTGCTTTCTGAGGAAAAAATGGTCCGGACATAAGGAACGGTATCTGGTAGAAGTAGTCTTGTTGCAAGAATGATAAGAAGGTTGGTGTGTCTGGTGGGGAGTGAACAGGAAGAAAGAAAGGTAGGAGATGAGATTGTGTGTATGTAAGTGTGAGTCAGGGACAGATCACACTCATGAGTCACTCTTCACTGTGGAAAACATGTCTCCTCTCTGTGAATGTGTCCGCATACCTGTACCTTTCTCAAGACCTTCAGTAGTTTTGATCATTGTCACCTTTGTCAACATTATTATTATTAATATCTTCTAAACACTTTCTCCTTTAACAGTTCTTTTATCTTTCATATCAACTATTTCAAACAAATAGAAGAGTAGAGAAAAAATAATAACTGATCCTAACATATCATGCATATTTCATGCATGCTAAAATGTTTAGGGGTAGCACAGACAGGAAGAGGAGTCATTACATAAGCAACTTGAAGTTTCTTCTACTTTGCTCCTCCTTCCCTTCCAAACCCCCCTCCAGAAGCATTTGCTGCTGTGATTCTAGTGTATACCTTACAAGTACTTTCAACTCTGTTTTGCGATGATCAGACATGAGAAAATTAATAATATTCATAAAAGATTTCAAAGCTAAACAATAATCACAGCAAACGTGTTGGTGAAAGATCACTGTGGTGGCCAAGGTGATCCCAGCTGCCCCCCTGCCCAGCTGTCAGTGAACAGGACTGTGTGCTTTTCTCTGGAACATAGCTTGGCTCAGAGTTTTATGAGCTGAACATGCATAAGTGAAGGAACTTCTGTATTGTTCTTCCTCTTCTCTAGTCGTCCAGTCTAACATCTGCATTTTATAGCTGGGGAAATGGGTAGAGAGAGGGCCTCACCGGTGGGTAGGAGCAGAGCCAGGGCTGGAACACAGATCTTCTACAATGGCCCTCTACCACTTTCTACTGATGGGGGGCTACATCAAAGAGTGAAAATGGAAGAGCTGCGTAACTTGTGACTTTTCAGTTGCCTTAAGAAAGAAAAAGCAAGATGGTGAAAATCCCCAACGATCTCGCACGGAGACATTTTGGAGAATATTGACTAGGAGAGGAAGCCAAAATCTACGCTGGTGCTACCCAGTACAGCTGTTGTATGGTACAGAACTGCTTCCCAGATGGGAAACCAGAGGAGTTACATTCCATTCTTTCTACCTGTCTCACTGACTGGCTTTGAGGGCTTGGACCAGTCACTTCTCTTCTTAATATACTTTCTTCTTTATGAGATAAGGGAATCAGATTAAAGAGAGATGGTGAATACTTAGCGCATAGACATGAAATTCCAGTCCCACAGATTGCAGATCGGTCCTGGATACCTACTTCTCAGAATCTTCTCAACATGGTTTTACAGCAAAAATAAATTGGCACCTGGGATGAAATTTATTTGGCATATCTGGACTAGATAATCTGTTAGGTTTCTTCTAGCTTCAGTTCCATGACTAGATGATGAAATGTGTCATTCCGTGGTTCTTCTCCATATCCTGCTCTTCTCCCCTCCCTAGGGAAGGGCTCCCTGGGTATCCCGCTTTCCCATGGGAATGCTGCCATCACTCCTGAAACCAGGAGGCCCAAGGGTAGAGCACATGGCTTCTCTTTGGTCTGACTTTGCAGCATCCTGAGATGAGCAGACTGGGTTTGACATATGCAAGTAGTTGCTGCAGGGAAAGACCATGCAAAATGTTTACCTCTCACAAGTTAGTATCTGATGGAACTTGAAAGAAGGTGATGCATTATGGTTTTATTAGTTCTGGAAGAGTTTGAGGACTAGCAAGGAGTTTCTGAGAGCCTAATTTAACATGGAACACCTGTGGCTTAGCCACTGAGCTATTCAGAACATATTAATGTGTCTAGCTGGGTGGGGACACAGCCTTAAAACTCCCTCATGAAAAGAAGGGCAAGCATACATTTCTCAGAACTTGATCAATTTTGCTGGGATATGTTCCTCATAGCAGAAAATGTTCTGCTGAAGCCAGAGAACAGTGAAATTATAAACCCAAACCTCCCTCCTGTTTGCCTGCACTTTGATAATCAGCAAAGGGAAAGTTTATTCCAAAAGTAAGAGCCTAATATTGCTCAGTGTAACACCATCAGTATTCTGGGTGTTACACAGTGGGTCACTTTTACATTTCCATGCTTCGGGCTCCAGAATCTTAGTTTCTCTATTGCTAGCTTGTTAAATTTGTTCCTTGTTCAACCAATGACTCCCAATGAACCACAACTTGTAGCATCCTCATACATGTGTATCTCTTCCTCTGTATTAAATTTTGCTTTGGCCAATGCAACACAGGCCAACGTTAACTCAAACATTGACAAGCACTTGTATACTAGGGCTTGTCCTCAGATAATGCTACCTTCATCCTGTGAAGGAGCCCAGCCTGAGTTTGCTTCTTTGAGATTGAAGGACCTTAAGAGAGAGGCCCGGCCATCCCAGCTGTCCCAGCTGAGCCCTGCTCCCAGACAACCCTCCAGCAGCACTTAGCCACATGAGGAGACCCAGGGAAGCCAGCAGAAAACCAGCCAGCCAGCAGTTCTCAACAGAACTGTGAGAAGTGAAAAGCTGTTGTAAGCCACTAGGTTTTGAGATTATTGATTACATAAAAATAGGTCACTGGTACCAAGTCCTTGGGTTAGTTCCATAAGTCCAAAAAGCCTGAGTTACCTCTTCTATAAAATGGAAATAATGACATTCACTCTCCAGGCATATTGTGAAGATTAAATATAACAGTGAATTCAATTACCCCTACAATGTCCACAGTGAGCACTAAGCTCTTAAGAAACTGTATATTTTATTACTGTGTTTGCTGTCTCTATACCTGTAGGAGAAAAAGCAAAGGTGAATTTGGCTTATTTCATAAAAAATTAGCTGAAAATTTTCCATGAGAATTGTTTTATGGGTCCATGAAGGATCACTAATAAAGATGAGAAAAGTTTTTCATCTGAGATACTTTCAGAAGTTGTTTCATATAAGGAAAAAATGACTTTTCAGAACAATAACATTTGCCTAGCTGATGTTGACTTGTTTTCAAATGGACTATGCATTTTGACTAGCCAGGAGCTACAAGGAGAAACTGTGTGATGTTGCTAGTTTAAAAAGGCACATAACAAACTCAGAACATAATTGGGAAAAACAGCTTATTCATTTTTGAGAGGAAAAACATCACCCCTTACATACCTGATGCTGACTCAAGCTTAAATATGGCACAAATGATTTGCTACAAGAGTATATATTTGTAGAAAATGAAGTCTAATGGTGTAATTATGGAGAAAATCACAGCCCTGTTTACCAGACAGTCTAAATAATTTTTTTTTCTAAAGACATGCAATGGTAGATCAGTATGTTTGAAAAGATGATGTACCCTGAAGTAGCTGAAGGATCCAGAGTGGTTCAGTCCATTGAAAACAGATTTACTGCAGTGGAGAACCTCATTATGCCCAATGGACATTCAAGCTGAAATAAATAGAACAGGAAGAATATAGGATGATGAAATTACTTTGGCCCCATTCAGTATGTTGTGTAATGGGATTCTCAGGCTGTTATTGACTGAGTTGGTGAAAGCCAGGAAATGTATGCAACATTACTGGAGAAATTATAAGCATGAAAATGCAAAGCAATCCAGAAGCTGGTTTGGGCCAAACTTCCATAGAGGTTAGGAATGATTTAAACTATTTTTTGATTTGAGATTTTTTTTTTTTTTGCTTATTTCAGCAAACTTATATAACTTCCTATGTTTCAACAATAAATATTGATGATAACTTGGATTACAGATTATGTATTAAATTACAATAGGAACATGGCAGACTAGCAAGGGTACATGTCTTGGACTCGGAAGGCCTTCTAGTTATCATTATGTGACTTTGAATAAGTCAACTCATTGGATCTTGGCCTGTGCATCTTTAAAATAATGGTGTTGGAGGTTATCTATCAGATGATGTTTCAGCTCTTAAAAATGCCTGATTTTCACTAATTTTGTGATTTAAATTGGACAATCATTGTAGGCTAAACAGTGGCCCCCAGAGATACCCAGATCCTAATCTTGGGAACTTGTGAGTGTTGATTTATATGGCAAAGGGAACTTAGTAGATGTGAGTAACTTAAAGAATCTTGAGAAAAGATGATTATACTGAATTATCTGTTCAGTCCCCAAATGTAATTATGAGTGTCTTTATAAGAGGAGAGTACGAGAGGGAGATTTGACTACAGAACAGGAATAGATGTGACAACAGAAACAAGAGGTGATGTTCTTGTCTTGCACAGAACAAGTGATGGGAAGGAGTAGTCAGAAGCCAAAGCATGTAGACAGACTCCAAGAGCTGAAAAAGGCATGGAAACAGATTGTCCTCTAGAATTTCCAGAAGGAATCAGTCCTGGGACACCTCGACTTTAGCTCAGTGAAACTGATTTAAGACTCCTGGCTCCCAGAATGCCAGGAGAATAAATATGTGTTGTTTTTAAGCCACTAAGTTTGTAGTAATTTGGTACGGCAGTAATAGCAAGGTAATATAGCAATCAAAAACCATAAGAACAACTTTGAGGTCTAAATGACTTAAGTCATGGAATAGTGACTACTGATTTAGTTATTTATTAGACCATTTATTGGGCAATAACAATGGGGCGGAAGTGAAACCTAGTGCAGAGGCTGAGATATAAGTCAGCTGTATTAGATAGGGTACACTTAGCCTTAAGTAACAGAAAACTTAACCCATAAAGGCTGAAACACTAAAGGGGATTTGTTAGCTCACATGACTGAAAAAGTCCCAAGGCAGGACAGAGGTCAAGAATTGTTCAACCAGGGTCCCAGGCCCACTTTTCTACAATGTTCTCAACTCCGCCCTCCTCCACGTGGCCTTTCCTATCTCAAGATGGGAGAGAGAGGACCACACAAGGACACACGTGCATACATGACATTGTCCAGAGAAAGAGTGAGCACATCTCTTCCGGGATTTCTCTCGAGAATGAGGAAACTTCTTTCCCAGCAAACGTCCTTCTCCTTATGTCTCATTAGCCCAAGTGGGATTATGTGCCACCCCAGAGTTGATCCCTGTCACCAGGGATTGTCACATTCTAGTTGACTTGAGCCTAGATTACCCAACTAATCCATGTTAGGGGGAACTTACTTATGTTTAGACCTTTCGTATCACCAGTGGAAGTGGAGTTGGGGTCAGATTTCCCTGAAGCTGTGTGCAGGAGAGATGGATGTCCACAAGAAAATCATGGTGCTTTTCAAAATGAGGAAACTGATTCCAGGAAGGCAACTAGAACTTTACATTGCCATAGTCTGTAGAAATACCATGATCAGGTGAAATAGGGGAGATGAAAGTGTAATCAAAGAAGTGCAAGATCTTGTGATAAATGCTACTCCATAGATACTCAAAAATACTGTGGAAAAATGCACAAACAATATAGAAGATTGAAGAAATCTGACTAGAATGGTTTAAGGTCATATCTTCGAGGCATAACATACAAACTGAACCTTAAAATGTGAGTGTGAGCTAGTCAGGTGGAAAGAGGGTAGCCTTACAGGTAAAGAAAGTGGATTGTTAAAAGTCAAAGGAGCATTGAAAAGGTTGATGAGGTCTGATAGCAGCAAGAAGTTCAGTGTGGCTGAGGGGTATGTGGTGGGAATGGTGGGAGGTAAGGGTACCATGGGACATGAAGCTGGAAAATAAGTTTGAGGCTGGATTTTGTAAATTTATAGGTTTTATTCATCATGATAAGGAGTTTGGTTTTAATCTTGATAAGAAAGGGGTGCCATGGTCCCCATTGCTGTAGGGCCATGGCATCAGGGATTAATTGGGAGGAAATTAGACAAAACATTGCAATTAACTGGAATTAGGAGTTGAGGAAGAGTGAGCTGGGTCAAGGACTGCTCTGAGTGTCGAGATGAGTGAAGGATCTTTAGGTAACCAGAAATGAGTTTGAACTACCCTAGAACCCAAGGTAGAGATATGCAGTGGGCAATGAAAGCATGAGGATGGAGAGAGCCACAGTGGAGGTGTCAGTGTCTCCAGGACACAGATGAGGTTAGGGAGGCATAGAGATGTGAAGAAACTTGTCCAGAATCGTGGGACAGAAAGTGCCTGATGCAAGGTTCAAAGCCAGGTCTACCAGGCTGCAAAGCCTAAGCCCTTAAAACCTCTTCCATTTTACTTACAAAAGTTCTCTCTGTAGAGGATATCAACACTAGTTTTCAAGATGGAAACTGAAGCTCAGAAGTGATTTGGTCAAAGTCATATTATAGCCATTAAATAGTTGAGTTTGGCCTTAAAAACGACCTTTTAATTTCAACTCAAATGCCATTTCCACTACATGTTTTTCTGTAACATTTTGTTTTCTAGGGACCATTTTACTTGACTTTAGAACATAGAAAGGCAAATTTTTTACTAGAATGGCTTAGGTGACATTCGGCAGAGAAAAAAAATGTTAGACTAGACTACTTGCCTATGATAGTAGCTCTCAACCTGGGTAATTTTGATCCCCAGGGTACATCTGATGATGCTGGAGATATTTTTGGGGGGGTCACAGTTGGAGTGGGGGCCCTACTACCATCTATCTAGTGGGTAAAGTCCAGGAATGGTGCCCAATATTCTACGGCACACAGGCCATCCACCCACCACAAAAAATTGTCCAGTCCAAAATGTCAATGTTGAGAGATTCTGGCCTAGAGCAATAATGCTTTTTATTGGCAGATGGGATCATTTTGGACCATCCTCTCTCTATCTCAACGACTGGAAATTCTATTTTTCCTTTTTTACTCTCATGTTTCTTTTTTTTTTAAAATCCAGTTTGTTTCTCGAAGTCTTGATCTTGTTCACCCACCATTATTTTTTATCAAGACTAAAAGCATTTTTACTAAGAATGATCCTTTCCTGAAGTTCCTTCAGCTCCTGTGTTCATGAATTCCTCCCATATGACTTGAAATAATGGTTTCATTGATATGAAAGGCAAATGAATCATCCTTTTAATGAGGAGGCAAAGTAGCAGAGCTATTAGGCACTTGGGCATTGGAATCAAACGTGCTTGGATTAGGATTCCAGGTCTACCTGGGTGTTTTCAATGAGTTCGTTTACTTTCTCGACTTTTTCTGTAATAGCCTCTATCTAATAGGGCTGCTGACATGACTAAATGAGAGAATCCGTATAAAACATTTAGAGTAGAGTCAGCAAGGATTAGTTTTTCACTGTGTATTAACTATTACCATTACCAGATGTCTATCAGAATATACTACACTTAAAAATGTGTTCTGTTCAAACAACCAAACTTGTTGAATACATAGATACAAGCTTTTTTTGATAACTATGCTGAATATTTAACTCTGTTTGGCAAACAGGAAACTTACTTTCTAATAATGGATTTGTTGTCTAGATAAAGAATGAGATGGGGATTAGCAAGGCAAGAGTCTCTTACATCTCAAGAGCTTGGCCATATCAGAGACAATGTGATTTAGGTTTAGTACACGGAGGGTGGAGTGGGAGAAGAAATTGGGTATTTTACAGTATAAAGTGGTGGGTGAGCTTAACCTTCCTGTGTGGTTTGTGAATCCATCCTCTAGCACGGTACGGTTGGCATAACATTATGGACAGAGATTTTGAAGTTGTAGACAAAAACTGGAGTTTCAATTGCCAAGTCAAATGCAATGTTGTCTCATAACTCTGGGCCTCAGTTTCATGTCTATAAAATGAGGAATTTGGATTAGATTATCTCCAATGTTACTCTGGCATTACTATCCTAAAATGAATCAATAATGATCTCAGCAAAATGCTGTTAAACTGAACTTGGCCTCTATGTCCTTGCTCTCCTCTTACCATCATTTTAAATAAATGCAGTTTATTGACCATGCCCCTGGAGGCTGATGGGGCACAATTTTAGAAGAAGACTTTCTAGGAAATATTTAAAATAGTTTACTCCTAAAAATCAAGCTTTTAGTGCCCTTAGTGACACCACACCTTAAGGAAAAATGTACCTTTTCTGACTGATGACAAGTGGCTTAGACAGCAGTTCTAGAGGTTGCATAAAAAACCAGATTAGTGCTTTACCCTGAGGCAGGTCGAGTTAAGAAGTTTGCTCTTATTTCCATGTGTCCACTCTTCCTTGTCCATCTCCCATGGGGTCATGCTCTCTCCTGCTGTTCCCTTAAAGAAAATTTCTTTGTAGTGTGACTATTTCCCGTGAGCTCTAAAGATATAAAGCTCTGGTCTGTGCCTTTGTAAATTCCTTCTCTTTGATAATGATTTTTTTAAACTGAATTGACAAAATTATGCACATTCATTTTCAAAATTATCAAAAACACTGAAAAGAGTAAAGAAGCAGAAAAAAATCATCTGTAATCTCACAGCCTAGTAGCAACTGTGATTGGAGTTGTCAGAAGACAAAACTTCAACAAATTTAGTTAAATGATTTAGTGGGCTTTTATTTGCAATTCATGAATTGGGTAGCATCTCATTAAAAATAGAGGGGTGCTGTGCTGGGCATGGCAGAACAATTAATTTTTATAAGGTAGCTAAAGCAGGAATGAGGAAACAACAATCTAATACAAAAAGTGGACTGGTTAACATGAGACTACTTCAGGTTACCTTCCCTGTGTTAAAGTAGAGGGGACTTCCTTATCGTTCTGACTAAAACTGGTCTATTTGGGGATTTAGCTATTATCTTTCTCTCCTGATTTCTTGGAATGTCAGATGAATAATTTACTTTTGGTTTGGTGACATGGAACTTTAACATGAGTGACTCCATTTTGGTTTGGTCTAGTGGAGGACCAATAGACCTGGTGGAGGAGCTAGGTCCAAATAAATGGACTCCTATAAATTTTATTTAGCAAAGTTTAACATTTTTTAAATATTTTATCCCTTTTTGATATAAATGGTTGAAAACATTTTGGCTTCAAAGTTTTTCTCCTAGCATTATTTCATAAGCATTTTCCCATTTCATTGAAAATTTCTTAATAACCTTTGATTTAATGGATGCAGATTATTCCATTTAGGGGTCATACACTTTCTTAATCAGTCTCCCATTGTTGGACATTTTCTTCTTCTTTGTTTTTTTTTTTCTTCACTATTGTAAGTAAGTCTGTCATAAATAACTTTGGAAATAAATGCCTCTATTTCTGATTTTTTTTTTCTTTTTTAGTATACACTCCTAGAAACATTCAAGCTCTGGGTCAAAGGGCATGAGGACTTTTAAGGTTAGCCAAACTGCTTTCCAAATTGTATTGATTTACATTCCTACCAGTATGTGTGAGAATGCTTAGCTTTGTAAATCTACCCAGATCAGAAGCAGCAGCTTCTCAAAAGAAATATCTAGGTCGATATAATGGTACGTACCAGATTTTTAGAGGTTGAGAACAAAGCCCTAGAAAAGGAATTCTTAAGAAATAGATCATTAGCCCCTAGCCTGGGGAAGTTAAATGCAGATGTCTCCTTTCTGTCTTTATTACACACTAAAGGAGCAGTCATTGGCTTCTCATTTTTCCCTCAACAATCTACCAGCTCCATGTCTGAAAATATTTGTTGATTTCAAATCGGAAATCATTTTCACAAGGTGGAATTTTCCAAAAGCTGTTCATATTGCTGTCTAGCTTCTTGTGCTAGGTCAGAGGCAAGCTAAGTTCACAAGCAGAGTTAGCTGGATGAAGCCAAAGGCATTAAGTGATAGGAACTCATAATTCAAAAAGCAGGCATCCTTCTGATTGGTAATGTCTATAAATTATTCTATCTTCAGTGTGTTTCAGTAATGGACTTACTGCAAATCCATAAAGAGAGTTCCTTGAGGCCATAGATGTGCTTAATAAACCGTTGGGGAAATGTATGAAGATTACCAAATGGAAACAGCAAAGTGATTCAGCTCAGTTTTGCATCAGATAGGGAGGTGGAGACTATTGCAGGGGAAAAAGGGAGGGAAAGATCAACCATGACGGACTGTGTTTCCTGGCAAGGCCAAATGACTTTTGAATTTAAAAGGATGAGGTATGGTGGCTCACACCTATAATCCCAACACTTTGGGAGACCCACGTGGGAGGATCACTTGAACCCAAAAATTTGAGGGCAGACGGCCAACACAGACCCCATCTCTAAAAAAAGTTTTAAAACTTAGCTGGATGTGATGTTCCCCTGATTTTTGTCAGTATATTTTTATGCCAATACAATATGTTTTAATTGTTACAAGTTTCAAGGACTTTTTAATATCTGCTGGGGCTTGTTTTACTTTATTTTCCCCCTTTTAAAGGAGAACTTGGCATTCTCTCTAAGTTTATATATTATGTATATCAACACACATATATATTATACTATTTACTCAGTAAGCATTTTATTGAAGAGTTATACCCACACATTATTAAAAAATTAAAATTTAAATTAAAATAGTTTAAGGCCCTTTGAGTTAACACCTTCAATTCTATTCCTCTGCCATTTACTCCAGAGACAATAACTGTTCTGAGTTTAATACACATTTATTTATTATTATACATTTTAAAATAATTCGGCATACACATATATAAATCCATGAACTATATTGGTCATTTTTTTTAGTACTTTTAAAATTTACCCAAATGATATCACACTGTGTATCTTATCCTGGTTTTTAATTTATTCACTGTCATTATGTTTTTAACATCTATCTATGCATATATAGGCAGGTCTAAATCATCTTGACAACTGTATGATTTCCTGTTTTATAAAATGTTTAAAAAATCTTTTCATTATTTGTATACATGTAAGATATTTCAATTTGTTTACGATTACAAACAATACCACAATAAATGTCCATTCATATGTAATGTCCACTCATATGTCCCCTGTATTCATACTCAAATATTTTTTAGGATATATATCTAAAAATAAATATTGGGCCATAGATTATGACATCATCAATTTCATAGCTATTGCCAAGTTGATCTCCAGTGTAATTCTGTCAATTTGACCTTTAATTAGCAAGCTATCAGAGGGCCAATACTCACACTCTCATCAACATTTATCATTGTTAGACTTAGATATTGACACTCTGATGAGTGAAAAATAATACATCATTATTCTTTTACTTTGCATGTTGCTGCTTATTGGTGAATTTGAACATCTTTTCATATATTTATTTGCTACTCATATTTCCATTCCTGTGAATTGCTTATTCATATTCCTTGACCACATTTATTTTGAATTATTTGGTTTTATTCTTATTAATGTCTAAGATTTCCTTAGCTATTCTGAATATTTTTCATTCTTACATACATTGCAAAATTTTCTACTGTTCTATTGCTTGGCATTGAACCTGGTTAGGGGTGTACTTTTTCATAATGGGAGTTTTAATTTTGATGTAGTCACTTTTATCTATCTTTTCCTTAATAGTAAATGCTTAATATGTTTTAAGAGATTTATAAAATTTACCAGAAATTCTATATATGGTATTATCTACTATAAGAATTTTAAAGAATTCTTTTTCATGTTGTTATTAAAATGTATCTGTAAATTATTTTTTGTGTTTGGTCTAATGCAGGGCTTTTATTTTTTTTCTAATAGAAGTCCACCAAGTAGTCTATTCATTCTTCGTTATCCTCATTGATTTGTGATAGCACCTTTATCATATGCCAGTTCCCACATATATATAAGTTTGTTCCTGAGTTCTCTGTTCTATCCCATTCATCTGTTGTCTGTTTTGCATCAGCTTCACATATTTCTAATTATTATGGCATTATAGCAAATCTTGGACTTGGGTAGGGAAAAGTCCTCCTCCTTGTTATTCTTTTACAGAATCATTTTAGCTAATTTATTCCTCTATTCATATGAAGTTTAGAATACGCCTGTCATATTTTGTATTGCACTGATTTCAAAGATTAATTGGGGATTAAAGAATACTTTAACACGTGAAGTCTTCCTCTTAAATAACAATGTATCTCCCACTTTATTCAAGCTTTTTTCCTGTCCTTCAGTAAATTTCAGTAAATTTCTCCATAAAGTTTCTAATTTTTTATTAGATTTATTCCTAGTAACCTCATAATTTTTGAATGGTATCTTTTCTTCTATCACGTATTGTTGGACTTGGTTCCTCCTAGTATACTGGAATGCTGATAATTTCAGTTATTCTGTTGTTTTAATATTAAAATATACTGTTGAATTATAATAATTTATAGAAAACGAGATGATTTAGGTAAATCAGAGATAAATAAAAACTCTTTAATTTACCTTCTTTAGGATCTTGAGTTTTCCATATTGAGCCCATATTTATTTCGAGTATACTCAACACACAACTCATCTATCGCAGAAGGAAACGAGGTGTTCCCGGGCATCATCTCTTCCTCATGTGCGTGTGTCTCGACAGCGTATTAGGCAGTTTGGCTGAGCCCGTGCTACTGATTATGGCCGGTCGAATGCAGGCAGATGTAATTGAAGTAGATTATTTTGAACAGTGGCTATATAACAACCGGCAAGATTCTTCTCACTCTCTTGTTTCTTACTTACTGGTTGAGTATAGAAAATCCAACCAAGGACTTTGAGGAAGTCTTCAGAGGACGGCAGAGCAATCACAGGGTAGGAACTTGGAGATCAACTTGGCAACATCTATGAAATTGAAGAAGTTATACTCTATGACCCGATATTTATTTCTAGATATATATCCTAAAAAATATTTGAGTATGAATGCCAGGAACATACGAGTGGATGTTCATTGTGGTGTTGCTTGTAATCATAAATAAATTGAAATATCTTAAATGTACAAAGTTAATTTTTTGGAGGAGAACCACCAAGGAGAGTTTCCTGATCTGAATGGAATTATGACAATTTTCCTGTATTGAGTAACTGAGATTTTGAAGTTGTTTCAGCAACTGGTGATTACTGTCCTGACTAATATATTAGCCTTTGACTCACAACGTATCAACAAATACTTGAAAGGATTCAGATTCAAGCTCTGTCCAGATGAATTATCCGAGCCTAAAGAAGAGACATTAGACTGGATATTGAGCTTGAGTCCAGACTCTTGCATGAGGCTTGGCCATGAGGCCATGCCAAGAACAGGAGGATACTGTAAGCTGTCTAGTCTAGTAGGTCATTATAGCAGGGAGGGAAGGAGGAGGATTTTGCTATAGTAGTTCTTTCTCCTAAACACCCTAGAATCTTGAGGGAGATGGTTTCTGAACCATCATAGCCTCTGTGCAAAGCAGAAATAAAATCCTTTGTCCTCTCTCATATATTAATTTTCATTCCATTCAGCAAACATATACTTTTATATTTTGCGCTCTGTGCACAGGCACCCACATGCTAGAATCATGTTCTGTCTCAGAGCCCCAGTTAAATCTTTCTGATAACCCCAGGGAAGATATTCTATGTGTATGGTTACCCTGAAATTGATTTTCTAGATTCTAGTTGTATACTAGAGGACACATTAGACCCTGGAGACATTCATGTTTGTATCAGAGAGTACCAAAGCTAATTAATACACAGGAGAGCCTTTCTTCTTTAAGAAAATATCAGCCTATTAGAGTGGATAAGAATAGTGATCTTGGTGTATTGTGTGTGTAAAGTCTAGTCACGTAAGTTTGAGTTGCCCATGGAAGTACTTAACCTTTCATGGTCAAAATTGTTATAAGGAACATTAGGAGGATTGTGTTTTTCTCTATCTAAATTCCTTAAGTGTAGATTTTGGTGGAAGGGAAATTGAGAATAGGAAGCAACCTCAGCTAGGCAATGAAGTCATGTCTCATGAGGAAGAAGTGTACTTTATTCATACTAATTAACCTGTCTTTGAAATTCCTGCATCACAAAGTAGGACGAAATGATTATTTTGTGTCCTGTAATATTCAAGATTGGCAGCAAAGCAAACTCTTTGGCCTACAGAGCATTCTGTTCGTTGTTTTAGAGGTCATTTAAGAGCACACATTATATAGACAAGGCTAAATGATGATGTCTGTGTTCTCAGAGGTGAAAGGAAACAAATGATTAACAATTTCCAAAATTGGAAGCACACCTATGCGTACTAACCTATTAACCTACCGTGTGTATATTGCGCATCTTTTCTGGAAAGTAATAGTGATATGTATAGTAAGATATGTTAAATTGTTCATACCATACAGCTAATAATCCAAATTGTCAGAATTTCTTCCTAAAGAAATGATCCAGAAGCAAAAATTTACATATGTAATATCATACATTTTAATTAATTTTTTTATTTTATAAATTTTTATATAATGTCTCTTCCATTTCAGGCACTGAACTTAGGTACTAGGATTAATAGGGAAGAAGAAAGTCAATGCCAATCACTTCCATTCTGGAAATACGACAGTTATAGGGAGCCAGAAACTTTCTTTCTACAAAGCAACCAAAAATACCTTATAAAATGAAATTTTAAAAAGACCATCTAGATAAATGGGTGAGCTGGGCAGAAAGGTCAGGGAAAGAATGGAACCATAACTCAGTGGAGGTCAGCGACAGAATGAAACTGCTCGGGGGGTATATACCAACCCATGTGATTGGTTTGTAAGTTTGGTTTTCATAACCTCATCAGTAAGACAGGTAACAAGAATGAGCCCAGTGAAGGGCATTGAATCAGATTGAATACTCCCCCCATGGATGAAGTATAAAACCACAAAGCACACACAGAAAACCCAGGTTTAAAAGATGCTCCCCAGAGGCATAAATCTTCCTTTGAGAATCTACGGCCTAAGATCAGCCCTCATCAGGAGTTGGGGACTGAATTCACATATTTGGGGACCGAAAACCCAGAAAACATGACTTTTACTTTAAGATGGGCAAAGGTAGTGCTGTAGCTAGGTATTCGGCAGAAATAAAAGCAAGTATTTTTAAAGGAACTTAGACACCATGAGGTTCCTAAAGAATTTCTGTAAGTGGAGTTCCAAAAACATGAGCTCGTAATAATAATAATAAATTGTACACAAAATGAAACAGGATACCATGAATAAAAGGCAACTTAAAGAAAAGGAAAAAAAGCAGAATCAGACCTATAAAAATTTAAATATCTGATACAGAAGACGTGTATTTAACCTGTATAAAAATAACAAATGAAAATCATGATTGGAAGCTAGAAATTGGCTTAGAATGACCAGAAAGACTGGTTTAAAAAAAAGGTTAAAAAAAAACCCTAAATTAACTTCTAGAAATAAATATATGACAACTAAGGTGGAATGATTAAACATCAGATTATATAAAGCGGAAAAGAAAATTAGCTGCAAAAAGATATGAAAAATTATATGGACTAGAACAGAGAGAGACAAACAGATGTAAACTCAGAAAAATAGATTAATATATAAGGAGAGTACAGGGAATGTGTTCAACACAAATTCACTAAGACTTCTAGTTGGAGATTATAGAGAGAATACAATGGCAGTATTTGAAAAGATAATGGACAAGAATTTTCCAGAATTATTTAAAGACATAAATCTTCAGATGCAGGAAACCCTGATGTATCCAAAACAAAATAATTAAAATTAAAAATGTCTACCTATAAGCACGTTGCCTTTGAGCATTTAGCAATTTCGTTATTTGCAACAATTTAGATGGAACTAGAGTCCATTCTCCTAAAGGAAGTATCTAAAGAATGGAAAAACAACACCATATGTACTCGCTATTAAATTGGAACTAACCAATGAGCACATATGTGCACAGAGCAAAGTAAAACTCAGTGGAAATCAATTGGGGATGGGGAGGAAAGGATGGGCAAAAACCACCTAATGCGTACAATGAACACAATCTAGGTGATGGGCACACTTATAACTATGACTCAGCATTACAAAAGTGATGCGTGTAACCAAAAACGTTTGTACCGCTGTAATACTTTGAAATTAAAAAAAAATATTTTAAATATTTGAGAATAATCTAAATATGCAGAATTGGGAAAGGACAAATAAAGGATGCAATATACCGTTGACTGTAGGAAAGTATAAAAAATGATTATTATGAAAACTGGAAAAATCTTTATGATTCTGGTAAAAAATTTTCAACACAGAAACATACTTTACCTCTCACACTATAATTATAAGATTATAAAATATGTATGCATGAAGACAAAGACGGGAGGGCAATATACCAAAAAGAACATTGTGTTAGGATGGTGGAATAGGCTGAGTTTTATTATTTCTTATTCAAAAGTATTGTTAAATATAGCCTCATTTTAAATTTTAAAAAATTAAACACAGCGACAAGATCAGTAACTTCACTGAGTATAGGGAATGAGTTTTTGCTCATTATTGAATCTCCAGTGGTTGGCACAAGGTAAAGTTTGAAAAAGTGAGTGAATTTATTAAGTGAGTGAAAGATGGGCATAGTTTGGAAGTGTCCTGGAAGAACTGCTGATGGTATCATAGCAGCGGCAGTGTCAGATAGGGAAGAATTGGGCTTCACTGACAAGTCAGAGACATATAATGCAAGCTGATTCAATTTGCTGGAGAGTTACCCACTGAGCATTTTTAGGATGGTCTGAGCTGTTTGACCTTGTATACCAGAGGCCAATCTTTGAGAAAAAGCAGGCGACACTTTGTCAAAATAGGGGATAGGATCAGGGGGTGGGGGATGGGAACCTGCAGCCTTAAGGCCACATGTGTCCTTCTAGGTCCTTAAGCATGGCCTTTTGACTGAATTCAAATTTCATAGACAAATCCTTTTATTTTTATTAACATTTTGTTTGTATTTTATGTATTTATTTTAAAAATGAATGTATTTAAAATATCAAAGAATAAAATAAACTTTAGCATAATAATACTTCCAGATTGACTGACACAATTAGAACATAATTAAGCCACAGGGCTAACCTGATGGCTGCTACACTCATGATTTAGTCCTGACTTCCTCCACCTGACTGGTGATACTACCACATGAGGCTGGTTGGCGAGGGTTTATGGGGGTTGAGTACGCCAGTCTGTTACCAGCTTTTGACAATGATGCACTGTGTTTCTGTTTGAAGTGGAATTTGTGAATAATTGCACAGCTTGAGAGTATTTTTTAATTCTGTCTGCTTAACAGACCGTCATGTCAAAGAAGACCAAGAGAACTCTTAAAGAGAATACAGATTCTTTTAACAAGGATTGGTAACTGCAATATTATCTTGTTTTTGCTAAAGATAACATGATTTGCTTGCTTTGTGATACTGCAATATTAACATTAAAGATATTCGATGCTTATCAGCATTACAACACTCATAAGGACCACTAATATTTTAAATTAGAGGGACAGATGTTGAGGGTTGTATTGCAGGAATTAAAAGATGAAAAGCAAAAGCAAAGACAATTCTTTGAAGCAGCAATAAGACCTGGAAATAATGCCACTGAAGCAACTTATAAAGTAGCTTATATACTCAGGAAAAAAAGGAAGCCATTCAGTGATGTAGAGATTGTGAAAGAATAAATTGTTGAAGTTGTAGGATGCTTGGAACCTGATAATGTTTCAAAATACAAACAACTGCCTCTTTCAAGGAGAACCTTAACTGATTGGTACCATGAATTAGCCTTAAACTTAAGAGAACAACTTCATGCAATAGTTAAAAAGTAAAATATATATTATTCCATTGCTTTGGATGAATCAACTGATACTACTGACTCAGCATGGATTTTATACTTCATTCATGTCGTAACAGAAGATTTTCTTTGCTACAAAGAGTTATTCTCTTTGGACGCTCTAGCGAACAGAACATGGGGGAATAGATATCTTCAACAACTTTCAAGAAAAATGTCATGAAGTTGGACTGAATTTGGTAAATGTAGTGAATGTATGTACAGATGGTATACCTTCCATGACAGGAA